>JAOUQT010044719.1:0-10991 GCA_025769995.1 Xyliphius kryptos
GGGGGGGGGGGGTGTGTGTGTGTGTGTGTGTGTGTGTGTGTGTGTGTGTGTGTGTGTGTGTGTGTGTGTGTGTGTGTGAGTGTGAGTCATAGATTGGTGCCCTGGGCGTTTCAGCCCATCGTGCAAAATGTTCTTCCCCTGATGGGCATGGGGAACAACCCCCCCCACCCCCCAATCCTAATAGAGGATTAGGTGGAAGACAATAAATGCATGAATTAATTATTGTTCTCTTATTTTTAAGGTTGGCTAAAAGGGAGAGAGAGCTGGACGCCCTGCTGCAGTCCTCTCTGTGTCCTCTGCACTCTGGTCTTACTGTGGTTAGAGATCCGACAACTGGGATGCTTTTGGACTTTACCGAGGTAAAAACTGTATCATTTATCATTGTGTGTGTGTGTGTGTGTGTGTGTGTGTGAGTGAGTGAGTGAGATTCGATTCCTCTGTGTGTAAGTACAGTAAGCAAAATAGCTCAATAGATCACGTTGCCTTTGTCACTTATTTTCCGGCACAAACCTTTTCACTCAAGACTTTTATTTTTATTAACACAGATGTCAGATTTCTGTGTAAAATGTTGTTATTTTTTAGGCTGCAATAAATATTGTTTAACATCCAGATGTGAAAGACAGCATGCCCCCAGACCATACTTTTAACCTCAGTCTTATAATGTTTTATTTATGGCTCGAATGATTGGTTCCCGGACAACTTCATTTTATTAAATTTGGCCCTCTTTGCAAAAGGTTTGGACATCCCTGCCTTCTTTTTTTTTCTCCAAATTACCTGTTTATATATATATATATATATATATATATATATATATATATTATGGAAACCCACCATTATGGAAACCCACCCACTAAAGGGCGGAACCAAGGCCAGTGCTGTGAGGGGGAAGCGCTACCACCATATTGTGTGAAATGATGGACATGATTAGATATCTGAGTATTTGTATGTGAATGTACTTTATTTAAGGGTTTTTTGGAGCACACCGGTTTGTCTGCAAAGAACTCCCTATCAATGCAGAGACCTCCAGGACCCCCATCTGAGAGTCTGAGAGGAAGTACCACCAACTACCCCTTTCTTCCAGGTAGATCTCCCTTCACTTTGATCTCCTTATTGGGTCTCCCTCATTTGCACACCTGACATATTTTGTCATTTTTTATATAGAGCCAATAAACTGAACATCTGATATTGGACATCCCTTATCCCTTTCAATATTAAACTTTAAAATGCTAGAATTAAATATTAAGGTTTCTATTCCTCAGCAGAATAATGTTGCTCAGAGAAAATTAATACACTGATTGATTAATTGCTCTGGTTTTAGCTGGTATGGAGGAGCTGACGTTGGAGCAGATCAAAAAGAAGTCAGATTTGGAGGAGGACATTGACTTTGAGGACGGTATGAATAGTTTTAGTCTTTTTGTCATCTCATCTTATCTTCTGCTCATCCTCTACTAGGGTGTACTACTCTACTAGGTTCACCAAGCCCATTCAGGCTAGAATGTTTCTGTCGTTGGGCCTACAAACATCATCCTTTTTATGCATGTTGCCCTACTCCAACCTGTATAGGCTTAAAAGCCAACTACCAATTAAGTAAATCAGGCGATGAAATTGACGGACTCTGAAAAGTGAAAAATTGTGAGCGTTTCGTGGCAAATAGCCGACAATCAAGTGTTTCATGGCAAATAGCCGACAGGGTTGCAAGAAGCATGTTGGGGGTGGGGGGGGATGCCATTTGCCACCAGTTTTGCCATATTTGCTGCATGCAATGTTGATCGTAAACAGATCAAGCACCTGACAAAATCTATGGATGGATGGCTTTTTTGAATGTCAGAAATGTTTATTTCTAAATGTTGTGTTGTTATTGGTTTACCTGGTGAAAATAAACAAGTGAGATGGGTATATATTTGGTTTTTATTATTTGCCTAAAAATTCTGCACAGTAATACCTGCACAAACAGATATCCTCCTAAGATAGCCAAATCAAACACTCCAACTTCCAGTAAAATTAAGTTTTGATATTTGAGTCTTTTGGGTTTCTTGAGAACATAGTTGTTCAATAATATACAGAATCTTGCCTAATAATTCTGCACACACTGTAGCGATTTTTAGCTGTTTCTTTAAAAAAAAAAAGTCTTACGGACAGTGTGGGGAAGATTGTTCCAAAATTTAACAGTGGCAAATGATACGGAGTGAGAATTAGCCCGACGGTGAAGTTGACCCAGACATTCATCACTAGAGCACAGTGAACAAGTTGGAGTGTATTTAGGAAAGATGGATTGAAGGTAAGAGGGGGCAAATCCAGAGATTGTCCTGTAGGTCAGAGTCAGTGCCTTGTACTGAATGCAGCAGCTACAGACAGCCAATGGAGAGAGAGGAGTAATGGTGTGACATGAGTTTGCTTGGTTTGAACACAAGTCGGGCTGCAGAGTTTTGAACCAGCTGTAGAGGCCTGATTGTGGAAGCTGAGAGACTGGTTGAGCCGGGATAGGATGAGGGCTAGGAGCAGCAGCTGAGTAGCCTGTTTTGTTTGGAAATGTAATAATTAGAGATTATAAGTGATAAAGTGATTTATTTTGATTACTGTACTTCCACAGTGAAATTTGTCAATATCAGGTTGATTGGCATCAGTGAAAACAATCTACTCATTGTTACTGATGTCAATCCTCCGGCTAATAAGGCAACACATGGGATGCCTGGATTAATGCACCCAGTAACATGTTTTGGGACTGCGGGAGAAGAAAAGCCAATTGTGGAGAAAATACAATTATAGAAGTTACAGAGGTTTTGCTGTTTAGTTAAAATTAGAAGGTATATGAAAACCTAATGAGAACAAGTGTTATAAATATTATTTTTGATTTTAGATTTACTCACCATCCCTCCAGGATTCAAATCTGGAATGGACTTCTCTGATAAAGGTTTGGTCTGAACATGTTATCACGTGGAACAGTTTAATAACGTTGTGATCATTACACTGTGACAGTGTGTGGGTTTGATCTGCTGTTTTTCATTTAGAATCTAAACCCACTAAAGGAGAAGTCAACCTGCTGTCACTCCTGTCTACATTTGATGACTTCACTGAACCCCTGCCGGAGAACAAAGGGAAAAGCTCAGGAGGCGACGAGGCTCCATCTATTCACAGAACCAACAGTCTAGAAGATCTGGGCATTAAGGTAAAAAATAAATGTGACTTTAAACTTTGATTTACTGGTTTTAAGCAGAATTATATTTTTAGATATCTCTAGTTATTGCAAGCTAATTATATGATTCATTTATTAATTCATTATCTTTAACTTAATCCTCTACTAGGGTTGCAGGGGAGGGGGGGGGTTCCCCAATGCTCATATAGGCACTAGATGACAGTATTTGACTGTTAAAGGAACCGTAAACCTGTAACTCGAGCGTTTAGTGTACACTTTAAAAACCGGACTAGATTACGTTACAGATGACCAGTTTATTAGCAAATTTGCTTTTAATAAACATGTTAATAGACGCTATGGTGGCTTAGTGGTTTAAGGTAAATTAAATGCTCTAAATTGCCCTGTATAGTGTGTGTTTGTGTGCGAGGCTTTATGAATAAATGTGCCCAGTGATGGATTGCCACCCTGTCCTGGGTGTTTCTGCCCATCTCCCGGAACCTTCTTCCCTGGATGGGCATGGGGAACCCCACCGCGACCCTCGTGGGGGATCAAGCGGAAGATAATGAATGAAATGAATAAACGCATTTCTGAAAAAAACCTTGTTTTTTATTATAGTATGTTTGTAACCGTTTTATAAAAGCAATGAGGTTGTGCATTATTGTAAAAAAAATATGCCAAGGAGGTGTAACCTAATAACACCTTTTTCCCACAATAATGCGCATCCTCTTATACCTTATTGCTTTATTATAGTTCTTGGTTTATCTTGATCTCTAACAAGGACACAGTGGCAGCTTCTGTCCCGACCGGCGCTTTAGCACCAAACAGAACAGAAGTGACAGATAAAAAAAACGAAGAACCGAAGGAGAGGAAGTGGGCGGTGCCCGTGGATATCACCTCCCCCTGTGAGGATTTCTACAAACGCATACCTGATCCTGCTTTTAAGGTGCAGAACACAGCTCATTTTATTTATTTTATTTTATCCTAATTCCAACCAGTAAGTACCTTTTTTAGATTAGGAGACTTGCCAAGATTACACAAGTTTAAGAAATTAAAACATGAGGCAATTTCAAGACACATTCACACATGCACTACCGCTCAAAAGTTTAGGATCACTTGTAATTTTTTCTCTATATGAAAGTAAAACACAGTCTCATGTAATTCATAAACAACACCGTCTAGTTTACAATTAATTTAAGTGTTTCGGATGATTTTTAAAGAATAAAAATGTTTGTATCAAAGCCTTTTTTTGTATACAGGCTTATTTTGCATACAGTCATATTATCAGCAATTCTTAGTCCTTTGCTTAAATCTCCTGGTATGGCCACCAATCCAAGTTAAGGATGCTATTGGGCTAATTGGTTGTCAGGACACACTTGATCAATTGTGATGCACAGCTAAAAAAAAGTGATAAGTGCACTAATAAGTGAGCATAAAAGGGAGCAGAAGATTCTGGGTTAGTTTGATATCTGAAGCATCAGCAGTTGTTGGCTTGCTTACAGGCTCTAAATGGTCAGAAAGAAACATTTTTCTTTAGAAACCAGTCGGTCCATTGTTGTGTTAAGGAAGGCTACTCAATGCGAGATATTGCCAAGAAACGAAAAATATCTAACCATGCTGTTAACTACTCCCTTCAAAGAGTGACACTCGCTCTAACAAGGACAGAAAAAGTGGGAGGCCCTGATACACATCTGTGTAAGATGAACATCTTTGAGTGTGCCGTTTCAGAGGAAGACACACCACAGGAGTACCTCACACTGGCCCATCGCAGTTTTTTCTTTTTATTGGCCAGTGTGACGTGTGGATTTTTCTTGGCAATTCTGCCTAGAAGTCCAGCTTCCTGAAAACGTCTCTTGACCGTTGATGCTGACCCTGATGTTTGACGGCTTCCATTTAGTCCGTAATCTGGGTTTCTCGATTGACATCATCTTAAACTCTCCGATCAGGTCACTAAAACTGCCCGTTTCTGCAGATTCATTCTGTGTTCCACAGGAAAATCAGACCTTTCCTAACAGAACCGGCTACTCCGCTGCTGGTCCAAGCCCTTATCCTATCCCGGCTCGATTATTGTAATGCTTTGCTTGCTGGTCTCCCAGCTTCCACAATCGGGCCTCTACAGCTAGTTCAAAACTCTGCAGCCCGACTTGTGTTAAACCAGCTCAAGCGAACTTGTCACTCCATTCCTCCTCTCTCTCTCCTTTGGCTCCCTGTAGCTGCTGCATTCAGTACTTGGTACTGACTCTGACCTACCGGCACTCTCCAAAACTGCCCTCTCTTACCTTCAATCTGTCTTTCCTAAATACACTCAACCTCGTTCACTCATTTGTAAGTCACTTTGGAAAAAAGCTTCTGCTAAATGATTAAATGAAAATTAAATAAGATTCTTTTCTAAGAACTGAGTTTGGCCTTTTTCTGATGGGAACACGACCGGTTGAGACCAGATAAATGATAGAACGTTCCAGATAGATACAGTTTATAATCACATACACTTCGTATCTTCTAAGTTGTACGAACGTCAGAGATGAAACTGAACAATGTTGCTTACTCAGATTACATTTATATACATTTGCATTTGGTTATTTAGCCATAGTCATATACATTCTGGGTTGATGCAGCACCCTGGAGCAATGACGGTTAAGAGTCTTGCTCCAGGACCCACATTGGTAACTTAAGTGGACCTGGGATTTGAACCGACAACCCTTAGATTACTGCGCTACCATTCCCTCAATTCTTAACATTCAGGTCAACATCTGACCAAAAACCTTATAACATTCTGCTGACATTTGATTAAAAACCTTTCAATAACATATGATAACATTTGATTAAAAACCCTTTAGAGATGGAGCTTGTACCAGTATTTTCCGAGCTGCTGGACTCCTGTCTGTTTGCGATTAACTGTACGTCCCTCTGGCTCTGTTTTCAGTATCCATTCGAGCTGGATCACTTTCAGAAGCAGGCCATACTCCGACTTGAGGCTCACAAATCTGTCTTTGTTGCTGCTCACACTTCGGCTGGCAAAACCGTTGTGGCTGAATATGCCATTGCCCTCTCTCAAAAACACATGACAAGGTGGGTGTGTCTTTGCTACTTGAGTTTAAGATGAAAAGTTATAATGAGAGGCTTTAATGCTTTAACTTTTATTTTCTGCTTTTTACATCTGGATCTGTTAAACATGACATTTTATGTAATTAATTTGTAGTATTTTACCGCTTAGATTAAAAAGAAAAGTCAAAGCACTTGTATTATACAAACGCAAAATTCTGGACACGGTAGCCACAACTCCCACTATTTTCATATCACATATTCATTTCAGATTTCTAACTGCCCCAAACCTCACTCTATAATAATAATACGCTCATTTTAAACTCTTCAAAGCCATCACTCATTCAAACACAATTGAAGTTGAAAACAGTTTCAACTTTCATGTTGTTATCAGATTCTCCACCGTAGCGCAGCATGGGTAATCCAATAGTAATGTATAAGAACAACATTCATTGATTCATTTATTATCTTCCGCTTAATCTTCTACGAGGGTCGCGGTTGGGTTCCCCATGCCCATCCAGGGTAGAACGTCTCTGGGCGTGGGCAAATACAACCAGGACAGGGTGCCAACCTATCGCAGGGCACACACACACACACACACACACACACACACACACACACTATGCAGGGCAATTTAAAGCATTTAATTTACCTTGAATCCATGTTTTTGGAAGGTGGTAGGAACCCAGAGGAAACCAACATGGACACGGGGAGAACATAACTCCACCCAGATAATGAAATCCTAATTCTGACCCCTGTGGCAATCAGGCTTATATTGTTCTAA
Organism: Xyliphius kryptos; assembly: GCA_025769995.1. NCBI lineage: Eukaryota > Metazoa > Chordata > Actinopteri > Siluriformes > Aspredinidae > Xyliphius > Xyliphius kryptos. The sequence goes on from JAOUQT010044719.1 coordinate 6,957, forward strand.
TGAAACCCATGTGGACGGACACAGGGAGAACAGGAAAACTCCACCGAGATCAGGATTCAAACCTGGATCCAAGTATCGATCCCCAATGCTGAGGTGTAAACGTGCTGGTTTCTAAGGCGCTGTGCCTGGATCAGATGATTTCTTTCTTAGTTATGCTTATTTTGAGTTTTCCAACAGTCCCTTTCAGTGGTTTAATAAGGGTTAGTGCTTAATTTGGTTACTGTCAGGTGGTTTACTTAATCTCTAATTAATTCTTTGGCCCAGTTGACTGTATTTTGGGCCGTTATAAGTAAGACCAGAAAGGTCCCTCTGATTTAATTTCTCGGTAATGTTCTCCTTTTGTTTGATAGTAATCTTACTGACTGTTTTGGGGTTCCCGGCTCAAGAAAGGGCTGGCGCATTATAAAAATCTTAATCTGATGCATAATTTTTGGGCAGGACCATCTACACTTCGCCTATTAAAGCCTTGTCCAATCAGAAGTTCCGAGACTTTAAGGAGACGTTTGGTGACGTAGGGCTTTTAACTGGCGATGTTCAGATAAACCCTGAAGCTTCCTGTCTCATTATGACCACTGAAATATTGAGGTGAAGCAGCAGTTTGAACCTTTATTTTTTTCTGGTTTTATTTAAAAAAAAAAAAAACGTATTTAATTCTGTTTTCCTTATTTTTGTTTTATTTTAGGTCCATGTTGTATAATGGATCGGAGGTCATTCGGGACTTGGAATGGGTTATATTTGACGAGGTTCATTATATTAATGATGCAGAGGTACGTAGTTATGTCTTTTTTTTTTTTTGTCCTCTTATAGTAATTGAGATATAAACTCAAATCATCATTATGTAGTTGTAATCGTGTTATGTCCATATTTGGGTCTAAGCAGGATTTTTATTTAATTATCTTCATCATGTTATGTGGGGAATTAATGTTTACAACCCAGTATGTTTACTTCTATGTACAGTTGTCTCCTGTACATCACTAGATTCTCTAGATCAGGTGTGTCCACACTTTTTTGGCCTTTTTTGTCCACTCTTTTTGTAGTGGACAGGTCATCTACCAGGTTTTTTTTCCCCAACAGCTTTAATGTTTAAATTTTTTTACATAAGTCATGTTGATATTACAAGGCAGTCCAATGAAAATTATTCTGATGATTTGCAGCGAATGATGTCAGCCAGGTTGGAGGAGTCTGAACAGTAGCTGCTTGTTCCAATTCTTAAGCAAAAGGGAAAAGGACTGATCCACATTGTGTCTTCCAAAGCAAATCTAACATCTGTATGTAGCGGGAGCTCTGACTCCTCCCCTTCAGCTTCTAAACAGCCGTCTCTGCAGAGGTCACGCCCGAATCCAACAAGCAATTTTTGTTGACACATCCATTTCTTTGGGCATATTTAACATTTTGGAGCATATTTTAAACAAGACACGATTATGGCAAGAGGGCGTGGCCGCATGCTGGTTTTGAATGGTGCGTGTAGAAGTGCTTTTGATACTGTGCTGTAATAAAAGCGCAGTTAACAGAGACACTCGCCTGTCCATAATTAAAGATGTGAGAAAAAACACAAAAATATATAAACCTCTTTAACGATTTTAGCTTGCATGAAGCAAAATAAGAATAATAAAGTGCGGTAGCTCATTGTTTAGGGTGTTGAGCTATCAATCTGAAGGTTGTGGGTTCAAACCCCAGATCCACTGAGGTTACCAATATGGGTTCTTGAGCAAGGCCCTTAACCCTTATTAATATGGGGGGCTGTATCAATTCTGTTCCGACCACAAGTTGAGAAAGAACAAGTTTGGATAATAGCGGCTGCTAAATGACCAAATATATGCTTATTAAACTAGATTATGTCGTTTAGCAGAGTTTTTATGCAAAGTTACTTAAAAGTAATGAGGGTTAAGAGTTTTGCTTTTTTTCTAAATGGGCACCTGATCACTACATGGGTTTCCTGCACTGTTAATGCTGCCCCTCCATTTACGGAGGATGAGTCCCCCACTGAGCCTCGGTCCTCACGAGATTCTTTATTAAAAAGCAACTATAATGCATTTTTTTTCTTGCCACCGTTGATTCGCCTTGCTCTTTGGGGGTTCAGGCTCATAACACCACTGAATGTGATAGAGATGATTTTGGGGAACTTTTTGACAAATCTGGGCATAATGAGGACTGTTTAAATGGTCTGGTTCAGCTTTAGAATGGCTTTGTTTTATATTTAATCCAGCAGTTTATTTTAGTAATTCTGCACTAATTGAATTGCTTGTCCATTTTTTTCAGAGGGGTGTCGTATGGGAGGAAGTGCTCATTATGTTACCTGATCATGTTAGCATTATTCTGCTAAGCGCTACTGTGCCAAATGCCGTGGAGTTCAGTGAATGGATCGGGTACGTGTTTATACTCTTTATATATGTGCATATACAGTGGGGCAAAAAGTATTCAGTCAGCCACTGTGCAAGTTGTTCTGCTTAGAAAGATGAGATCCGTCTATAATTTTCATCATAGGTACACTTGTTGGTACACTTCACAAAATGAGGAACAAATCCAGAAAAACTAATTGTAGGATTGTAGAATTCATTTGGAAAATAAATATTTGATCAATAAAAAAAAGTTCAACTTAATACCATTACCTAGGATGGCAATGACAGGTCAAAATGTTTTCAGCAGGTTTGCACACTCTCTGTAGCTGCTTTTTTGGGGCATTCCTTGCAGATGCAGATTTCCTCTAGAGCAGTGATTTTTTTTGGGGTTGTCAACACAGACTTTTAACTCTGGTCTGGAGACTCCAGGACCTTGAAATGCTTTTTCCAGAGCCGCTCCTTCATTACCTGAGCGGTGTGTTTGGGATCATTGTCATGCTGAAAGAGCCAGCCATGTTCCATCTTCAATGCTCTAACTGATGGAAGGAGGTTTTTGCTTAAAATCTCACAATACAAAAGGTCCCTTTCATTCTTCCCTTAACACAGATCAGTCATCTGGTACCTCTTGCTGGAAAAAAGTCCCAAAGCATGATGTTTCCACCCCCCATGCTTCACAGTAGGTATGGTGTTCTTGGGATGCAACTTGGCATTCTTCTTCCTCCAAATATGAAGAGTTTAGTTTTTTAACAAAAAGTTAAGTTTTGGTTTCATCTGACCACATGACATTCTTTTAATCCTTCTTAGGCTTTAAGCGGGGGACACATCTGGCACTGTTACTGTTGGTAGCCTTTGTAACTTTGTTCCCAGCTCTCTGCAGCTCATTTATCAGGTCCCATTGTGTAGTTCTGGGATTTTTCCTGAACGTTCTCATGATCATTTTGACCCCACGGGATTAGATATTACATGGGGGCCCCAGACCGAGGGAGAATGTCAGTGGTCTTGAATGTCTTCCATTTTCTTACAATTGCTCCCCCGGTGGATTCATTCACACCAACCTGCTTGCCAATTGTGGATTCACTTCTCCCAGCCTGCTGCAGCTCTACAGTGTTCTTCCTGGTGTTTTTCGACAGCTCTTTGGTCTAATACAGGTTTTTTCAAATTTACAAAAAATATTATATACAGAAGAGTATATACATGTTACTCACTATCTCTCAGGAAGTGGTGCCATTTGTCCGTTTCCCAAGTATACTTTGAAATGGTTCCAATTCTAATAGTGTATAATAATTTGGGATCAGATAAATAAATTTGTGAAAAAAATATTTTGTAATTCTTTAAAATTTGGGGCAGTGAAGAAGGAAGTGCATTTCTGTCTCTACCCCTCCGCTCTCACACTGACCACAGTGTGTCTCCTTGCGCGGTAACCAGGACTTTTGAACCTGCACGTCCCTACAGCCAGGCTGTGGTCACGGAGACTGTACTTGGTCAGAACACATTTCTACTGTGGGTCTCTGACACTTGTGAGATACACTGTGATTACTTGACATGGACATGTCTTCCCATTAAGTTGTCATTTCCATCACATGTAGCATGTCACAAAAACGAAATGATGGCCCACGGAACCAGATTAACCCTATAAACTTTTTTAAACCTAAAAAAAAACAATATCTACATTGTATTATATATATATACTGAGTAA
>JAOUQT010044726.1:0-10991 GCA_025769995.1 Xyliphius kryptos
CTCAAATAACACCACAAAAATTCGCTAGATTTGTCGCTAGTCACTTTCTACTACAAAAAGTCGTCAGAGGGTCTGAAAAGTCGCTAAATATAGCGACAAAGTCGCTAAGTTGGCAACACTCAAAAAGGTCAGGGTCAAATACGAGCGCTCTTAAAAGATACTGCCATCTTGTGGACAAACAACGAATCACCTTAATTTCTGTAGTTTTTAAATATTTTTTTCCTTGATTACGATTAATTCACTCAATTTATAACTGTTATTTCTTTATGTACCACCAATTATTACTGATTGTAGCAAAAACATTTACAAAGAAACCTTTTTAAAGCGTTCGTGCTGTATTTATGTAACGAGAAACCCTCTTACAGGCCTCACAGCATCATGAAGTTGATCATACAGAGGAGGGAAAAGCATTAGTTCTTGATGTATTGAGCCGCTGCTGCCTTTTAACAAAGGCTTCATACAAAAACGCTCATAAAGACACTGAGCAGCTGCTCAATTATTCATGGCCATTTATTCATCATTTTAATGGGGCTTGAGTGCAAGGATTGTTGCTTGTATAATCTCTCAGTTATCCTGCAGATTGTTTTCAGTATCTTTTGAAGTCTTCAGTGTTGTTTCTTGTCATGCAGGGATGGCAATGGCTCAAACTGGAGGGGAGCTTTATATTCCTGTTCTGTCAAAGGACCCTCTTTGACCCCACTTTGAGAGTACCTACAAGGCTGAAATTAGGTGTTGTGATTCCCTATCATGTCCATTAAAAATGATGTACTTCTCACCTTCTTATGTTTGATTGTTTATTCGATATTGCCATCAAATGCAAGACCCCTCCAGTGTCACATCAGGGTCTTCATGAGTTACTACAAAACTGAAACTTGGCATTGTGCTTATCTACCGATGGGTTCTCGCTTTCCTACATTCAGTTGTTCTTTCAGTATCGTCATTGAACGCAACACCTCAGATGGAATTGGGTCTTCGCGGGTACCAACAAAGCTGAAACTTGGCAGTCATTCCTTATCGTGTCATTGGAACACTGATGAATTCAGGTGAGAAAGCAACCGTGTGGACACCGTAGTCACAACTCACACTATATTTATTCAGAACCATATTTATTTCAGATTTTTAATTGCCCCAAACCTCGCTCTATAATAATATGTTCATATAAAATATATAAACTCCAAAGCCATTACTCATTCAAAAACAACTGTTTTGAACTTTAACATTGTTATCAAGTTCTCCCCATAGCGCAGCACAGGTATTCCGCTAGTTGATTAATAAACCATAATGCTACCGCAATGGACATGGCCACTTGGGTTTAAGAGTACTTCAGAAAACCTGACACCTCTGCAATTGCATCAAACAATGCAACCTAAAATATATTATGCAAAAGTGTAGCCATTATTTTGTGTAGAAACACAGACACTCATCTTTAGAACCATTATTCTCTGAGAGGGACCAAAAGTCGGCTGAAATGTGTTTGGTGTCAGCCAAATTTAAATTTTAGCTTGTTATCCAATAAAAAATTGCATTTCATGTCACATAAAGGAAAAAAATCATTCAGATATACCAAGGAAAATTGCAAAAGCCAGCATCTGTGAAGGCATGGGGGTGCATCATTGCTCACAGAATTGGTGATATGCATATACAGTACACAGATGTATTAGGACACACATTTTACATTTAAATTTAAGAAATGTAACCAATCTTTTTGGAGAATTATGTTGTACAAATGCACTCGAACAATTAAGCTCAACATTCCAAAAGATGAAAGAGTGGAATTAAGTAACAGGTAATGTGTTCCAGTGATGAAAACTAATGAATATAGTTTTATATAAAGCATTAAAAATGGCTGTTAAATAAATGTTCAAGTGGATTGACAAAATACATATTAAATGTTTATGCATTTTTAGAAAGTATCCTAACCTTTCTGTCATCTATCCTCATACTATAGGTGAGTAAGGAAAAATATATATAAAAATAAATATTAAACATTGAAAATAAGCTTTTTATAGTAAAGATCAGATGAAACAGAAATGCTGATCAGAATCAGTAGTGAGTGCACTGTTGTACCGAAGCAGAGACCCATAAGGAAATAACAATCAAATCCTGTATTTATGAATATACACTTTTATTGGTTCTTTCATATCATAAAAAATACATTATACAACTTTCACTGCCCATCACTTGATTACTGTCATAACGGGCAGATAATAGAATTAGATGCTAAAGCAATACAGAGTACTTTGTACCAAAATACATTATACAATACATCTTATACATAAAAATCTACAAAAATAGTTTATAGCCTGATTATATTAAACCCTTTTGTCATCAACTTTTCTATTTGTAATCCATAACTGGATCGTGTTGCAAATCATGAGGTATAAACAGGCAAGTCCAAAAACCGACTGGTTAAAATAGTAATACACTGAATAAACAGAATAAATAATCTACTACGTTTCAGAGTTTTGTCAATAACTTTGTTCAGCAGCTGTAGCTCTGCCAACCTGCATGGCTGTGAGTGGTAGAACCTGAGAACTGTCCTCAGATCAGATCTAAATAAGAAGTTTGTACAGTCTGTACACTGTCGTCATACTTCTGATGGAACTATAAGGAGATTTGATCGTATTGTTGCCAGCTCACGGCGCACTGAGAATGCTGCTATTCATACTTCGCTTGATCACAGACATTTTGTTTTTGTGCTCAAGTTTATGTACAAAAGTGGAATAATGCTGAAGCTCAGCCAGTGGTCAGCTCTGTGTGCGGGGGTGGTTCCAGTGTTTCTGCAATCTCACACAGCTCATCCAACACCTCGGTGAATGATGGCCTCCGGAACGATTCCATCTGAAACAGAACGCACTGTGATCGGCTGTGAATGTATGAAGCCTCATGTAGGCTTCATAAAGTGATACATAACATACCAAACAACAATTGGCTGCAAGATCCAGAACACGCTGTGGACAGTCAGCAACTATCTTCCTGAAGGCAGACACGTCCAAGCCATAATCCTGAAACACCCACAAATGCACACCGTGAAGAATAGATTTGCATGGTAGCCTTCTTTTATGCAATATAGATCATGTTATTGGGAGTCAGCCCTCCATTGGAGTTACTCCTGCATTAAATAGGTAGCAGTGGCGGCTGGTGAATCTTTTAAAGAGGGGAAGGTCATTATACATTATAAAAGTTGTCAATTTATTTTTACATTCATTCTGTCCACCATTCCTTTTCAAGAACATGACTGAGGCCAGGACAAAGTCATATTTAGATTGTTTTTGTGAACATGTAATTTCCCTTGTTGGATATTTAACCCTCATCATGCCCCTAAATGATCGCTCCTACCGGCTAAGCAATAAATGAAGCTTCACTACACAACAGCTACCAGACATGAAAATATAGCAAACTAAGTTACACAAAAATGGCAAAAGTAAATTAACTACTCAGAATTTACTTCACATTGTACAAACCTGATGTCAGTTTAGTGCAGAATGACCGTCAGATACACTGATTACAACATTTATTGAAGAAAAGCTGACGGTCTAACACAAAAAAGGATCGATATTTAATTCAGTCTGCATAACTGGAGCTTATTGATAAAAACATCTATGTGTATGGTAATCTAATTTGACAATGATACTATCTACATGTGGCTTAATTGTTAGCATGTTCGCCTCTAAGCGCTGGGGATTCCAGGTTTGAATCCCAGTCTGGGTCTAGTTTCCATGTTCTCCCATCGTCCACGTGGGTTTTCTTCCAGATTCTTCAGTTTCCTCCCACATTCCATAAACATCGATTTAAGGTTAATTAATGCTCTAATGCCCAAAAATAGTGTGTTTGCCAATTGCTTGGCACCCTGTCCTGTGTGTATCTGCCCACCGCCCGAAACGTTCTTCCCTGGGTGGGCATGGTGAATCCCCCCGCAACCCTAGTAGAGGAACATAATGAATCAATAAATTAATAAATATCTACATATAAGCTTTGAAAAACTTCTCAAAATATCTGTCAACCAAAATGGGATTCAGCCTTTCGACTTATCCTCCAACCATATTGCAGAAGATCCACATCCAGACCCGCTCAGAGCTCCATTCACTCCCAGAGGAGTAACAAAATTATTGGTATTTATACAATGAGCAGTAAGCTTCCAAGCAATAAAGAAAACAGTTTGATGAAGTACCAGAAGTGAACAGATCCTCAGCTTCTACAGACAAGTCTACTACAGCTACAGGAATGTATGAGAAATTAACACAGAGTCAATCGATAAGTGATAAGTAGCTGAATATAAAAAAAGAAATATAAAAAGTGTAAGATTACAATAATAAAATTTAGAGTATACAAAAAACTAAAATATATAAGTTTAAGCAACTGACATTGTGTGCTGTGTAAACATTCTGTTGTCCAGTGAATTTACAATGCAAATTCACATTGTATAAAAAGGTATAAGGGTTGGCAGTACATAATGCAGTAAAAATCTGTACTATAAGCATTGACATGTATAGACTGTATATAACTCTATGTAAAATGATAAATGTATTCATATTTATTCAGGGCTGCAGTAGTTGCACTTCAGGATCTGTTGACTTTTTTGTTGTTGCCGTTTACCTGAGTTCTTGGAAGGATTTCAGGATCTGCTGGGATTCGGGCCAGGATTTCACACAGGACAATCCCGAAGGAAAACACGTCAACCTAATGAACCCACAGAGAGCCGAATCAAGTCAGGTGTAAAAAACACAGCATTCTAGCAACAGAATAATTAAAGGGGTGAGCGCGTTCCCTCGAATAAGAAGTGTGCATGTTTAATAAAGAACAGTTGCAATTTTCAGCCCAAGACTTTAACACCAAACATAAATTTCCTCTAGCACATGTTCAAAAGTATGTCAATGTCTAAACTGGAGGGTATTTAAAACATAAGGTATAGTGACAAACCCGCCTATGTCTACTCAAATTAGATCATACTTCCTTATGGAAATGTATCAAGTTTTGTCTTGTTGGTGGGCGGCACGGTGGCTTAGTGGTAAGTGTGTTCGCCTCTCAGTGCTGGGGATTCCTAGTTCGATTCCCAATCTGGGTGGAGTTTCCATGTTCTCCGTGTCCACATGGGTTTCTTTCAGGTTCTTCAGTTTCAACCCACAGTTCAAAAACATGGTTTCAAGGTAATTTGGTTGCTCTAAACTGCCACTATAATCTGTGTGTGTGAGAGAGAGAGAGAGTGTGTGTGAGTGCCCAGGGATAGATTGGCGCCATGTCCTTGGTGTATTTACCAGCACATGAGACGTTCTCCACTGGGGGCATGGGGAACTCGACCTTTGTAGATGACTAAGCGGAAGATAATGAATGAATGTTTTGTTGGTTGAATGACGTTTTACCCTTTATTATCATTTAGGGGTCGCCCCAACAATGAATTTGCATATTGGTCATGCGCAAGTGTTTCACACCAGATGCCCTTCCTGACACAACCCTCACTTTCTACTGACACACAGACTATGGGGACAATTTAGACCAGCCGTTTTACCTTAAATACATGTTTTTGGATTGGGGGAAAACACAAAGAGAATTTTTGTAAATTTACACCACATGGACATACTGTACATACAACTATTAGGGGCTTCTGATTTTACGCCCTTTTTAAGTTCCACTCCCTCCCCCACCTTACCTTGCGGTCATATGGTTCACCTCGCAGCATCTCAGGTGCCATCCAAAATGCTGAGCCGACCAAAGACAGTTTCCTGTCCTTCACAGGAAGTTCGACAACTTCTCTTGCTAAACCAAAATCTGTAACCAAAGCCTCTCGGCCTCGGGGGGTAACTCTTATCAGACAGTTCTGAGAAGCAAAATAAGAAATAAATATTAAACTGATGTACAGACCTGTCAGTTTGTAGGTTAAAATGCATTTCTCAACAGAATTGAGGCTAAATCTAATCTATAACTTAGAACTTATGTTATTTATCATAGCTTTCATAAAAACTTAAGAAATAATGAATATGGAGTTATAGAAGCAGAAGTGATTTGACAGTAAAGACACTGTACTTTAAACCACAAGGTTTTATCATATAACAACAAGGCTTTAAATAGAAGTGACTTTTAAAAACTCATGCATTTAATCTTAGTGCCACAAGAGGGCAGCATGGGCCAATAATCGTGTACCCAAAGATAAAAATAACCCAAAACCACCTTAAAAATTGCAATAATATTTAGAAAAATAACACTCACCAAAAACCCTAATTAAATCCTGATTATTTGTATACAAAATTCATTCTCTGCGTTGTTTTTTTTTTTTTTTAGAAAAAGAGTTTAATGAGTTTCATTAAGACGTAATTTTCTACTGACATTGAAGCTGATGCTAAAACTCAAGTTTTAATTAACTTTAAATGTCAACTCATCAAAAGTACTCTCCAATCAGAGGGCGTAAATACACTGTCACCTCCCAGCTGTACACTTATGTAATGCTACTGGGGCCAGCAACTTTCATTATGAAGGCCATTTATTCATTCATTCATTTAATTCATTATCTTCCGCTTGATCCTTTACGAGGGTCGCGGGTGCTGGGCAGATATCGCCAGGACAAGGCGCCAAACTATCGTTGGGCACACTCACTCACACAGCTACACACACACACACACACACACGAACACACTCTATATGGGGCAATTGAGACCATTCAGTTTACGTTAAATCCACGTTTTTGGACTTTGGAAGGAAAGCGGAGAACCCGAAGGAAATCCACCCAGACATGGAGAGAACATGGAAACTCCACCCAGATTACAGTTACATTTGGTCATTTAGCATACGCATTTATCCAAAGCTACTTACAAGAATACCACTTAATAGTTGGGGTCAAAACACAGGGTTATGTACAGAGTCCCTGGAGCAATGGGTTAATGATCTTGCTTAAGGACTCAGATTGCTAACTTCAGTGGACTTGGGATTTGAGCACATAACCCCTTTTTTGCTAGCCCAACACACTAACTACTGAGCTACCCCCTATTGGGATTCGAAACAGGAATCCCCAGTGCTGAGAGGTGAACAAACGAACCACTAAGCCATCGTGCTGCCCATTCTGAAGGCCAATTGAGTCAAATAAGCCGTAGGCAAATTTTTTGTTTAACCTGGCAACCAACGAAGCTGAAATGTGATTAGCTAAATGCTCAAATATGGAAATACATGTCCGCAAGCAGTGCATCCGAGTGAAACATTAAAGCAGACAGAGCATACGTATTTATGGACAAAATATAATTAACATCTGATGCAAATATTTTTAGTCCTTCAGAGAAGGCCTGACAGCCAGTCACTGATACCATAATACATTGGGGGCAGCAGTAGGAATGTGGTTGTGCACTTTAGAACTAAATGTAATACCTACAGGACAACATTACAGTACGTACTATTAAAAAACTTTGCCATTAGAAGTGATGGTGAGCAGAGTGGATGCGTTTGGTCGAAAAGCATTGTGTCTTGTGTAAAGCATTATTAATGTTCTCAGATGTCTCCTAAATATGATCCAGTCTATGAGCAGAACTGGAGCACATGTGGGAAACGATTGGAGCACTAATGGTGATAACAGAGCTTCCCGTCTGTCTGCCAGCCCGGTTCAATGAAGTCTGCCGTCATCGCCCTTCCAGCTGATAAATTATTCAAGCGTGACCCCATGTAACAACACAGGGTCCATGCCTTGGGGTTTCTTCCTGAGGGCAACCAAACAGGCTCTATTTACATTCCGTTTCCTGGCTGCGCCATTAAAATCGCGTCTAGACGACGCAGGCTGACTCAACACCAGTGATATCACAGTAAGGTTTTAAAGCCTAATGACATTACCACATTAAAGTGAAGACAACTGATTTAGTTTCGAATAAATAACTGAATCAAATAAAATAGTCCAGATGACGCTGGAGGACTGGCTGGAACAGTCAAAGCTGGGTCACAGAGCTCTAAAAATCCAGATTAATGTTGGACTGTGAGCTTTAAATCCATTAGCCTGTTAATGCGGCTATTTATCTCATCTCCACATGCAGTAGCTTTTAATAGTGTGTATCTGCACCGTTCTATGGCTCTAACGGTTCTAAAGCAGATTTAGAGCCATAGAACGGTGCATCTCCACATGCAGTAGCTTTTAAGTGTGTATCTGCACCGTCCTATGGCTCTAAATCTGCTTTAGAACCGTTAACGACTACTGCTGCACGCCACACATCACAGGTGATGGAGCAATGGCGCAAGAGAAAAAGATTTCCTGGCACCAAAGGCATGTTTGGGATGGGAAGTCTGTGTTTGTAGTTTGCTCTGTTGTTAGAGCAGGTTGGCATAATTCACCAAGCAGCAGATTTTTCACATTTTTAAGTCAGAAAGAGCTACAACTCAAAATTATAATTTCCAACAATGTTAGCCACACACTATACGGAGCAATTTACAGCATTCAGGGCTGTAGTTTTAACTCTGTGTTCTGATCCCAACCAAGTTGGGATACTCTTAAGTCACTTTGGATAAAAGTGTCTGCTATATGACCAAATGTATATGTTAATGTTGATGTGTAATTGGTCGCAGATTGTTGTATTGTCTGCCATTGTATTGTACAAATATATGTTTACCATTTTTAATTAAATAAGAACCCTGATTTCAGCACATGAAGCATATTGCAGCTCATGTATCGTGGCTTTACTGTATTCCAGGTTTGTTTTTTTAATATATGTAATTCTGTATTGGAGTTTTCGCTATATTGTGTAACGGCCAGTAATTAGTGTACTGTCCCTTCAAGATGCCTGCAGATGAAGTGCATGCTGTGCAGAGGGAGTCTACCTTCTTTTGCTCTATGCAGACCAAGTACAAGACCCAACTCATCTCTTCATTTGAGTGCTTAAAATGCTTTAGTAGAGTTTGAACATATTTTAACAAACGTGAATAAACCCAAGTGTGGGAAATACATTACATTTAGTTATTTAGCAGATGCTTTTATCTAAAGCAACTTAAAAGTATCCCTCTAGTTGGAGTCAGAACACAGGGGGTAGATAGAGCCCCCCTGGAACAATGAGGGTTTGAACATCCAACCTTCTGATTGATAGTCCAACACTAACCACTGAGCTACCACTCCCTAAAGAAAGTATAGTTTGCAAAGTTTTCTTTTTCTGGCTGGAATTGGAGAAAGTCAGACTGTTTAAAGCGTTACAATTGTGGCAATTTTACGCTAAATTTGTTGCCACATTTCTGTAGGTCTAAGAGTTTAGAAAGTTTTGTTTCTAACACACTACTAATTTCCAGGTATCTAACTCCGCCTCTAAACTGAGCTACACATGGCATGGCAGGCTTAGATTTGTTTACATTTAAGGTACAACTTGCAACTCGGCTTGGGTGTAGAGTTTACTGTTATGTTCTGCAATTAAATGCAGGCACTAAACTGTGTGGCCCATACTGAATGGTTCATTATACAATATACAGAATACAATGTACCCTTAAATCCCTAAAATATATAGTATTTGACTTATACTTTTACATATAATATATAATTAACATAAAGAAAAGGATTTTAAAAAATTCCGTCCATCCCAACAAAAAAAAGCAGGAAAACACTGTAAATTCCAGAGGCAGACCAAACTTTATATAACTCCACTAGCCTTGGTGTGAAAGGGTCTCTATTCACTGTGGTGGATGACGTGTTGAGCTACACAGTGCAGTGTGTGAGCTATTTTGTTCATTTTTCTGCTGCCCCATTGTTTGTGTCCAAACAGCTGACAAATGGGTCGCTGATTGCAAACAAGGGCTGTGTAAACATGAAAAGAAGGGGTGGGTGCATGATACTGGAGAATACACTCTGAAGTCCTGTGCGTTTTCAGATGATGTGGGAACAGTCGTGTTTGTGTGTGTGTGTGTGTGTGTGTGTGTGGGTGTGTGTGTGTCTCTCTCAGAGTGCGGTCATTGCATTAGCATGATAAAGGGCTGTCTTTGTTGTTTCATTTCTTTTGCTCATCACTAGAGGCTTTCAATGCACTTCTGCGAATCCTGGCAACTAATGACCCTCCTGCATACACTGTGTACGCCATGGTGTTTAGTGCACTTTAAAACCTCAAATATGTTCATTATAAAGCTACTCGGTTATGCTATCTGACCATGATTCAGAACTTTACTGCTGACCAAGTCTCATTTGATACCAGATCTGTACTGAATTTTCTTGTGTAGAGTATAGAATGTTTTAAGCGTGTAATCTACTGTACAAGTGTGCGTTTCAGATACCAGACAAAAGTTTGGACACACCCACTTTTTACTTTGTGGACTAAAAATCTGACAGTGACAGACAGAATGACTATCTGGATTGCTTTGCTCAAGTGGCCATGTCTATCAGAGTGGCATGACAGGTTCTCAAACATACCAGAGTACCATGATCATCGACATAAAACAACGCACTCTGTCATTGGTCATTTGCCAATATTTCTTCTGACCTGTAGTTAATATTTCTTAGAATAGATGGTTGCATCCCTCCCACTGTGACTTACTTTGGAGTTGAGATCTCTGTGATAGATGTTTTTGTAATGCAGGTAGATCATTCCTCTAGTTATGTCTGAAGCCAGGTCCACTTTCTCCCTCCAGCATAGAGGAACGTCCTTTCTAGCGAGCAGCTCCTCCAGACAGCCTCCACTTACATACTAAACTCAAACGGTAAACAGGATAAAGACTCAGATGAGATAAATAATAGCATAGAACTGATAAAACCAATGCATTGAATACATTTTCATAATAGAGACGCACATCTTACCTCAAGAATCGGATACAATTTGTCCTTTTTTACACATATACCCAAATACCTGAGGTAAACAGAGACACAGACAGTATCATGAGACTGACAGTATGAGGTTATAATATATACACATATCTGAGCGTTTCACATTCATGCATGAAATACATTATTTTCCCATTATTTTTGCATTCTGTAATCTGGCCACTAGATGGCAGAATTTAAACCAGAAACTTGTTACTCGGTAATCTACATTACATCATGGAAGACCAGTTTACTAACA
>JAOUQT010044762.1:0-10990 GCA_025769995.1 Xyliphius kryptos
TATTACAACAGCGCTAACCATCTCTAACTATAAATGCATAGCTTTTTTCTTCTCTCTTCTCTCTTTTTTTTTAATTCACAAAGACACATTAATTGCATTTGTATTGTGAATAAAATATACTGTATAATGCTGCAAGACCATTTCACAAAATATAGCCATCAAGAATGACTTAAGGAAACCAGGGATATTAAACATGCCCATCTGAATTATTCTGTCATCCCAGCAGAGGTGGTAAAGTATCAAAAATGTTACATAACGTGTATCGAATATTACTATTAAAATGGCAAATATTCAGGTAAAAATACATTCGGCTGACCAGAAATAAACTTCTGCACCTTTAAACTTATAATCTACAGTTATACACTGAATATTAAATGTATTGGGAAAACAGAGCATAAAATAAGGCCATGCAAAAAAAGGACTAATGAGGTATTTTCGTTTGTATTTTAAATTAAGTAATGTTTATTAATTAGTATTTGGAAAACATTTGAGAATAAGGGGGGACCTGAAACTTTTTGTTATGCTCATTCTTGCTACAGTCTTTACTTTTAATTGGACTTTTTAATTAGTTTAAAATAGCATAACATTTTTGGTGGATTTTTTTACCTCAATTTTTTTTTTTACATATTTATTCGGTTTAATTTGTTTTTGACCATCACTGTACAAAACATGAGTCTGACAAAATTTGTCTTAAATATTAAATACTAATAATGTAATACTGCAATGTTTGTATATTTAAGGAAATGTAGTCTTTAAGTATTTCGCAAAGAGTATTAATACTAGCAGAATATCCTTGCTGCACTACGTTCAAGAAATTGATAAAAGGAAAGTTAAAAGGCAATTGCTTTGCATTGCATTGTGATTAAATTACGTAATGCGGCAGATAAAAAAACAAAACAAGATGCTACAAAAGTTTTTCTTTGTTTCAGTAAGCAGCATAGATACAAAATGATCCAAGTATTACAGGACAAGTTGTATAATATAGATGTACTCAAGCATATATTGCTATTAGTGATGCTTTTTTCCAGGCATTTACAGACCACTTTACAAAATATAGCCATCATGAATTACTTTAGAAAACTAGGGATATTAAACATTCTCATCTGAATATTTTGTCATCCCAGCAGAGGTGGATAGAGTATTAAAAATGTTACATAACGTGTATTGAATATTACAAATTACATTAAGTAAAATGGCAAAAAGGTTTACGAATTATCAAATATTCAGGTAGAAATACATTCGGCTGACCAGAAACAAACTTCTGCATTTTAAACATATAGTCTCGTCATACACTGAATTTAAAATGTATTGGGAAAATAGAGCATAAAATGAGGTTATGCAAAAAAAAGGACTGATTTAAGAATTTGCCATTTAAGTTTAAGTCCCCGATGTGACACTGGAGGGGTCTTGCATTGAATGGTGATGTTTAATGAACCATTTATTTAAGAAAAGTGGGAATTGTTATTTTTTTTTCAAGGACACAATAAGGAATGACGAAGTCAAGTTTAGATGCTCGCAAAGACTCCAATCCATCCTAGGGGTTGAGTTTGATGGTGAATTATATGTAGTAAAGCAAGACCCCATTTGTTCCTCCAAGGACATGGTAGGAAATCATTTCAAGTTTCAGCCTTGTAGGTACTCGGTAGGACCCCAATGTGAGACTGGAGAGGTCTTGCGTTCGATGACGATATCCAATGAACCATTGAATTTAGGACTTCAAGGACATGATTGGGAATCACAATGGCAAATGTCTGTAGTCGGGAAGTGGGGACTTTGCCGTTTATTAGTATAGATTGGAATGATTTTTTTTAAGGATATGTGTTTAATTTAAAGTGGGTTTAAGGACAAAATGTGAAATAAAAAAAAATATTACTCAATTGTGATGCCCATTTTTTTAAGGTAATTTTTTTTTTATTTAATCTGTCTTAACAATGCTGTTGTTAAACAAATGAACTCTTTCAACCATTTGCTGGCAATCAGGAGACCTGCTGCTGTCACAGCAAGGCACACAGCAGAATACAGCAAAAACGCACAGCATGTTTGGTTTAAGTTTTCTCTATTCCTTCTGTTAGATACTCATTGTTTTGGAAGCGGCAGTGTGCGAACTTCACGGCTCATCAGACAGTCCAAACAAGGCAACGCTTAGTGCTGCCTCCCGCTCATGTTGTTGTTAATCAGTATACTTAGGCCCTCCACAGCACAAATGAAAACAAGCCTGTCAGACATTCTTTAGGAAAACAGAAGAGGGATTAGGAGCAAAAGAGGGAGACGTAGAGTGTTAGAGTAAAAACTTCCAGTCAAAACAGTCCAATTAAATTCTTGCAAACTCCAAGAAGCCCTAAAGTTCTAATTTAAGAATTTAAAAAAGTTCTGTCCAAGATTTACAAACCTTTTGTAACACAATGGTATTTTTAGAGCATCTGTGGTTGTTTAAGTCATGGGTACTGACTTCATCATTTCAAGCGATAAAAAAAACAGCTTGAACGTTTGAACACACCTCCTTTTTGTTTTACTCACTGTCCATGTTATCAGTTCCACTTACTGTAAAGATGGACTTTGTAGTTCTACATTCATTTGTTTGTAGAATAGAGTACATACTGTGTACATCCTCTTTACTCCGTTATCTAAAAATCAGGACCCCAATAGTATCCCCCAAGAGCAGGTATTATTTAGTTGGTGCACTATTCCTATCCCAGCATTGTCACTGATGTATTTAAATGAAACCTCACCACAACAATGTCATTGCAGAACTGACATTAAACAATCCACCACAAAAATTATACCTGCTGTGTGATGCTCCTGTTCAATAGAGAACATAGAACCAACAGCAACCAACAAAAATAAGAAAAGAGATGGACCACAGTATGTAATTGTAAAACTACAAAGTGATAAGTGGAGAAAATTGATAATAGAACAAATATTAGTTGTGTAGTTGCTGTTCTACATAGCAACTTTTTTCATGAGAATGTTATTTTGTTTCAATGTATACTGTACACCACTTGTTGGAATGACAAAACCGCTTGAACATGCTTCCATTTGAGTGGAAGCTGTTACAGCTGCAAAGAACATTACCTGTTATGTGTATTGCAGAAATTATTAGCTTTAATGATTAAAATGGTCACTGCATTGTACCTGAATCAGCTTAAAATTTAATAATCAACCACACTGTTACACAAGGCGTGAATTGCACTACATGTAGTCATGAGCAAAATTACTGACATTGCACATTTTTCCAAAAATTCACCACTTCCATATAATGTTTTAATAACAAAAGCTTTGGTATGCACACATTTATCATTTTTTTTATTTATAGAAAAATATATTAATTTGATATAATTTCAAACAAAAACTGTAGTAACACTCTGGAACAATCCACTAGCCCTCTGAACTTTTTATTTGCAATAACTAAAATCAATCACTTCATGTGATCATTTACACCTTTCCTATAAATTTGATGGCATTTAAAATCTCAATTCTTTTAGAAAATGTTTCAGATCTTAACAGTGCTACTAACAACTAAAAACATTACATTGTAGTTAGATAGATTTAGAATTATTAAAATTATTATATTATTACTAGTATTATGAAGCATTATGAACACTTAACAAAGCTTTATAAATGTGTTAATAATTACGTTATGAATACCAGATTTATGTAAAGTGTTACTGTGGTAATTAATGAGACCACTTTATTTTCGTAAAGAGAGTTTATAAGCTTTAATAACCAGTTATGAGTACTTGTAAAGTCATTTTCAGGAAAAGCACTCAAACACAATCGTAATACAGCTTTATGTAATTGGTCTTTATAATAAGTTAATGAACAGTTACATTATATCATTTATAATGCATTATAATACATTGTTTTATAAAGCCTTATGGCATGTTCTTATAAACCTTTTGGAGGGTGTTTATTTGCAGGTGTATGGCAAGTATTAGAAAGCATAATGAATACCTTACAAAAATGTGTTAATAATGCATTATGAATAACGGCTTTATAAAAGTTTTACCGAGGAGATTAATGACAACACTTTAATTTATGTAAAGTCTAAAGAGAGCTTATAAGTTTTATAAACAGTTATTAGCACTTATTAAGTCAGTGTATAATTAACCTAATGCATATACATAAACAAAAAATAAACATATAAATACCATGGTATTTATGATTGCCACAACCCTAACCTACCCTCCTGTCATCATTAGATCACACAGATAATTATCGTTCTTTCACATACACTGCACATATAACAATATATTAATGATCTGGGCTTTTGCACTCAACTCCTTAAACACTACTTTGTGAAGCCAATGGTATTTGGAAATATGATTATATCTACCATAAAACCTCAATGGACACCTTCTTCATAAACCATGGGCATTACCATAAAGTTGCCCCCCTTTCCCGGCTACCAAAGTTTCCCGGAAAGAATTTCCACAAGGCTATTAAGTGTGTCTATAGGAATTTGTTTTCATTCAAAAAGCATTTTTAAAGTCAGGCACTGATGTTAGAAGATCTGGCTTATTATTGACATTTTTAATACACCCCAAAGGTATTCTATGGGATTGTGGTCAGGGCTCAATAAAGGCCACTGAAATTCCTCTTCACGAAACTGCAGCAAAGTCTTTGTGGCTGTTGCTTTATGGAAAGGGAACAAGTTTTCCTAAAATGCCACAGAAGATTTTAAGGTATATAACCATTGCAAATATTCTTAAATTCTAAGTTTTTAAGAAGTGAAGGTGAATTAGTGGCTACATTTTCACAAAATAAGTTATTATATTTAGCTTTAACTAATCAACTTATTGGAAAATGTATTTGGACTGTGAGAAAAAAAAAGTCAGAGCTGTTGCATTGCAGATAAAAAAGTAATTGTGATGGCAGGTATCCACACCTGCAGAAACACAAGCAACAGGCAGATCCATTGGCCAACATATTTATTGCATATTCCATTCTCCGTATTTCATTAAAATGAGTTAAATTAATTCCATTAAGTAGTCATTTTCTATTCCACTCAAAGCTAATGCTGAAAGTCCAGTTGTATTTCTGTAAAGATTTAATTGGCTGAAAATGTCTACTTATTAAAAGTACTTTCAGTTCAGACAGAGTGAACACGTTCAACAGAAGTCTCTGCTATCGAACACTCAGAATTTGATCGGTTGAAATAACAGGGGTTGATCTACAAGTTTTTTAATGCTACTGGGCCAAAACATTTCATTCTGAAGGCCTAGGCAGAAATTTTAAAACCTGGAAACCAATGATGCTGAAATGTAATTGGCTAAATGGACTAACAAGGAAATACAAATGAGGAAAACATTATGAAAGGAATCAGACATAGTATTTGAAGTTATTTAAGTATTCGTGGACAAAATATAATTAACATCAGACTGTGATTCAAATTTTTAGACCTTCAGTGAAGTCCATGTTCACACTGAATCAATGTTTTCAGACTGTGGGAGGAAACTGTAGAACCCGGAGGAAACCCACGAAAACATGCGTATAACATGGAAACGTCACCTAGATTGGAATTTAAACTGGGAACCACCAAGACGCCCACAAAGGCAATTAAAAAAAAATGTAGTTTTGGAATCAAAACAGGACAAAACATAATAATAATGAATGCATTATGCATTATATAAACACACATCTAAACCAATGCATCCCAGGATAACCTAATAAGCCTATTTAGAATTTACTGAAAGCTACAGGGTTAGCAACACGCAAGGGAAGAATAACTGTAAAGATCTCATGTGAAGACAAAACGAAAAGTGGGTTTGAAAAGGAACGTGACTGGCAGGTCAGTTAGACCTCTGGTTGGAAAAATGTTTCCCATTTCTCCCTTCCATCTGATTAGTGTCAAAACACAGTGCTGACATGAGAGTGCTTATGAACCAAAGACACGAATGGGCCAGCCCTTCTAAATAGCTTTGCACCATATGTGCACAGAAAGAGACAAAAGCCATATCATGTGTTTTACCTTGTGTCATTAATGACTTAAAGACAAGAAACATTTTGATTGGCATGTTCATATAAATGTTAAACTTGTGACAACAGGTTTCACTTTTAACATCAGAGAGGTTCTAATATCTCGAGAACAGGGTATACTAATGGGACAAATGAAGTGAAGTGATAGAGAGCCAATTATCAGAGGGACAACACTCTGGAAAAATTATTAAGGTTTAAGAAAGTTGATTCAAGACAATGACCAACACTAAAGCTAAAGTGTGTGGTAGGTCAGTGGTTAAGGTTATAAGTCTGAAGGTTGTGTGTTCAAATTCCAGGTCATTGAAGTTACTTATGTGTGTCGTTGAACAAAGCCCTTAACCCTCATTTCTTCAGGGATGCTGTGTGGTCAACTCTGTACTTTGACCAAGTTGGGCTACTAGCAGTTAGCTTCTGCTAAAATGAAATAATGTAAATGTAAAGTATAAAAATTGTTAAAATTAGTCTGCGGTCACTGCGGTCATTAACAAAAATAAATTACTAGGATATGATTAACAAAAATAAATTAGTGGTGTAACCAACATCCATCCATCTTCCACTTAATCCCATGCAAGGGTTGTGTGGTGTCACACCTGCGGTCGTACCTGTGTTGAGAGCAGCCAATTTACCTTAAATCCAAGTTTTTAAATTGCAGAAGGAAACAGAAGAAAACCTACATGGACATGGGTAGAATATAGAAAATCCCCTCACGATCAGGATTCAAACATGCTAACCACTAAGACACAGAATTATTACACACAGAAGAGTCAATACCTTAATTTTGATCTACACTAATAAAAGGCCAAGACTGACTGACTGCTTACTAATTCTTCCAATTTCCAAGTACCAACAAGGCCGAAGTTTGGCGATGTGATTCCATATCATGTCCTTGGAAAAATTTTCACCTTCCTACATTTGATGGTTTATATTGCCATTAAATTCAAGAGCCACAAGACCCTTCCAATGTCACATCGATACTCTTCCAGAGTACTTACAAGGCTAAAATTTGGCATCGTGCTTACCTACAATGACCTTCAAAAAAGAATGGGTTCTTGCTGGTAATATGTTCAGTTGTTCATTCACTATTGCCATTAAACATACCTCCTTGCATGGATTTGGGGTCTTTGTGAGTACCTATAAAGCTGGAACTTAGCTATGCCATTCCTTATCATGTCCTTGGAAAACCTACTGAAAAATTTACATAAGAAAGCAACCACGTGGACACCATAGTCACAACTCACACTATATTCATTCTACATATTCATTCATTTATTTATTCACTCATTTATTATCTGCCTCTCAATCCTCTACTAGGGTTGAGTGGAGGGTTTTTTCCATGCCCGGGGGAAGGGGGTGGGGGTTTCCTATGCCCATTATGGGGAAAATGTTTTGTGCGCTGGGAAAATAAATCCAGGACAGGGCGACAATCTATCGTTGGGCACATTCACGTACACAGCCACACACTATATGGGGTAATATGGAGCATTCAATTTACCTTCATTCCATGTTTTTTGGACAGTGGAAGGAAACCGGAAAAAAACCCTCGCGGAAATGCGGAGAGCATGGAAACTCCACCCAGATCAGGATTTGAACTAAGAATCCCCAGCAAGGCGAACATGCTAACCACTAAGCCACTGCCCCATTACACATATTTATTTCAGATTTTTAATTGCCACAAACCTCATTCTATGATATTAGGTTTATTTTGAATATATGAACTCCAAAACCATCGCTCATTCAAAAACAATTATGATTCAGCTTTTATGTTTTTTTCAAGTTCTCCCCCCTAGTGCACCGTAATGTTTTTTATAAAATTGAAAAATAATACACATCCTTATGTCCTAAGCTTATCCTTACATCAGCTTAGTGGTTAGTACATTCACCTCTCAGCACTAAGGATTCGAATCCCAATCTAGGTGGAGTTTGCATGTTCTCCCCTTGTCTGCGTGGGTTTTCTCTGGGTCCTCCGGTTTCCTCCCAAATCCCAAAAACATGGATTTGAGGTAAATTGAATGCTCTAAATTGCCCCGTATAGTGTTTGTATGTGTGTGTGGCTGTATGAGTGAGTGTGTACCCAGCGATGGATTTGCACCCTATTCTGAGTGTATCTGCCCAGCGCCCAAGATGTTCTCCCCTGGATGGGCATGGGGAACCCCACCGCTACCCTCATGAAGGAATAAGCGGAAGATAGTGAATGAATGAATGAATGAATGAATAGATATATATTTTTCTAATGCAAGAACAAAGTCATGGTTTAGGTGGAAAAAAAGAATACTGGGACAATACCTGCTGAAGCCATTCAAATCAAAAGTACACCAGTCTGCAGTAACATTCACACATTTCAACAACCATTGACAAAATGTATTGGTCAAAAACAATAGCTTATCCTTTTAATCTTTTATTTAGTGAATGAAGGACAAGAATACATCTGTGTGAGTTGTAGTCAAGTAAAGACTGCAGGGTGGCAAAGGTACCTGGCTTTATTTTAAACAGAACCTGTTCCACATTGTCACGTCTTGTGTGAATATTTTTTTTTGCTGTAAAGCAGAGAAGAAAACAAAAAATGTGAAGCGGTGACTAAAATATTGAGTTAATTTGTCTCTCTAGATATAAATTTAACTCCCTGCATATTTATGATGCATTAAAATCTAAATCCAATAAAAAGCTTTATGGGAGGTGGAAACCAAAAACCAAAGACCTGGAGGAAACCTACATAGACATGCAGGGAACTGTATTGCTAAATCTGTATTGCTAACCACTTAGCCAACATGTTGCCCGGTATTGAAATCTGTTTGCTATAATAAAAGAAAATGTTTTATTCTAGACTTGTCTATTGATTCATGAGTGTATTTACCGTGGACAACACTATGTAACTGTACAGTGGCCCAAGTAGGAACAGCATTAATTTAAGGTGGTGAAAACTAAGATGCTCAAGTACACAGACCTAACAGCATTAAAATAATCCTTGTTGGGTCATTACAATTCTCATCCAAAGGGTACTGTTAGCATCGAAATTACTCAAAAGGTGCTAAAGGCCTTTTGAGGTCAGGCACTGGGTGAGCCCAGGATGTGTGACAACAAATCAGCACATCAGATCTATGGCATCATCCTATTAATAAAAATTGATGGTGGACCCTTCAGCACCATCCATAGTTCTGGCAGCCACTGTGGTTAAGAATGATGAATTGGTGTTCAGCGTTAGCCAATTTCACTCCACTCCATTTAGCATCCCATCTCTCAGAGTCCCAGTAGGAGCTGTGTGAGCCATACTAGCCAGGAATTCAAACACATTTTCCTTTTCTCTAGGTTATTTTGACCTCATAGAGTAATATAGCCTCCATAAATACAATACAATTGCTTATACAAAATACTAGAATAAAAAGATTGAGGATTTAGGGCCTTACTTTAGGGGCCCACATTGGCAATTTTGGTGAACCCCAAATGTTTTGATGAACTATCACCCCCTCTCTTAACTATCAAGCCCTGTTGTGCCAAACACTAAATGTAACATTTTGGTTAAATTTTGCAAAAAGGTACATGCAGTTGTACAAGTTGATGTTTATTCCATGCCTTATATTTATAGGCTTCATAACCAGTTGGATGTTGCTCAAATTGCGAACAAAGAAATACTGTGATTTTGGAAAGCGAAACTAATACAATTCCTTGATCTGACTTCCCAAGGCATTCCAGCATCATATCTTGTTATACAAGTGTTAGGGTTGCCAAAAGTGTATGCTCACTCCTTCAAATTTTTTTAGAACAAGGTTTTCCAATCACTTCCATGGCCACAGGTGTATAAAATCAAGCACCTAGGCATACAGACCATTTTTACAAACATTTGTGAAAGAATTGCTTAGTTTCAGGAATGATTTAAGCATGGAACTGTAGTAGGATGGCGCCTATGCAACAAATCCAGTCATGAGATTTCTGCACTCCTAAAATATCCAGTCAGTTGTCAGTTGTATTATAAGAAAATGGAAACGTTTGGAAACGTCTGCAACTCAGCCATCAAGTGGTAGTCCGCGAAGACTGACTGAGCGGAATCAGCGGATGCTGACGCGCATAGTGCAAAGTGGTCACCAACTTTCTGCAGTCAATCACTACAGAACTCCAAACTGCATGTGGCCTTCAGATTAGCTCAAGAACAGTTTGCAGAGAGCTTCATGGACTGGGTTTCCATGGTCGAGCAGCTGCATCCAAGCTACACATCACCTAGTCCAATGCAAAGTGTCGGATGCAGTCGTGTAAAGCATGCCGCAACTGATGTACGAGTGTGGGTTTGGTGGTTGCCAGGAGAACTGTACTTGTCTGACTGCATTGTGCCAAGAGTAAATTTTGGTGGAGGGCGGATCATAGTGTGCGGTTGGTTTTTAGGAGCTGGGATTGGCCCCTTAGTTCCAGTGAATAGAACTAGTATACCAAGACATTTTAGACAATTTAATGCTCCCAACTTTGTGGAAACAGTTTTGAGCTGGCCCCTTCTTCTTCCAACATGACTGTGCACCAGTGCACAAAGCAAAGTCCATAAAGACATGGATGACAGATCCTGGTGTGGATGAAGTTGTCTGGCCTGTACAGTCCTGACCCGATAAAACATCTTTGGGATAAATTAGAGCAGTGATTGAGAGCCAGACCTTCTCATCCAACATCGATGTGTGTGTGACCTCACAAATGCACGCCTGGCACAATGCTCAAAAATTCCCATAAACACACTCCCAAACCTTGTGGACAGGCTTCCCAGAAGAGTTGAAGCTGTTCATAAGCTCATATGTGAGTCAAGGCACATGAGAGATACATAGAACCCTTTCTGCAATGTGAAGCATTGTAGTGTATTTGTGATTGTGATGCTGTTAGTTTCAGAGCCTGTAGTCAACTTGATTGGAATTCCATAATACCTGCAGATGATAAATGTGTACTTTACTACCCAAGTCTGAAAGCTTAAAGTTTAAAGTTTAAAGTGATTCATTTTGCCTACTGTGCTTACACACAGAGGAATTTGTCCTCCACATTTAACCCA
>JAOUQT010044772.1:0-10990 GCA_025769995.1 Xyliphius kryptos
TCTGTAAAGCTGCTTTGTGACGACACACTGTTGTAAAAAGCGCTATATAAATAAATAATTACTTACTTACTTACCATATGAGCACACTACACACTCAGATCTGGGTGGAGTTTCCTCCCCTATATAACAAGATCACCCAACTTCCCCACTTGTGGCAGCTGGTTTGACTGCAGTCAAGTAACGAGGATCTGGAGTCACGATTACGCTGTAATAATTTACACATCATAAAGACAAAGAAAATTGACGGTAAGCACACAACAGGTTGTTTTTTATCACAGCATCTGATGGAAAAAGACTCAAAAATATACAGTTGATCATTGGCACTCAATCAATATGATTACGTTTGTGCATTTGAATAAGGTGGCTTAGTGGTTATCATGTTCTCCTCTCTGCGCTGGAAATTCCTGATACGAATCCTGATCTGGGTGAAGTTTCCATGTCCTCCCCGTGTCAGCATGGGTTTTCTCTGGGTTCTCTGGTTTCCTCCCACAGTCCAAATACATGGATTACAGGTAAATCGAATGCTCTAAATTGCCCCGTATAGTCTGTGGACGTGTGAGTGAGTGTGTGCTCAGCGATGGATTGGCGCCCTGTCCTGGGTGCCCAGTGCCTGAGATGTTCTCCCCTGGATGGGCCCACCGCGACCCTAATAGAAAAATAAGCAGAAGATAATGGATGTATTTGAATATATATCCTGCTCTGAAAATAGTGGTCAGCAATTCTATTTTGCAGTTCAGGTGCAGTGTGGATGTGGAAGGTGTGGTTTTGCTCTGACTGAGACTGAAAACTTTGACTATAATGGAATGGGTTTACAGCAGGGGACAGAAACTGAAGAATGTGTGTTTACCACAGAGTCTCCAAAACTTTCCACAAACACCAGAGAAAGTCACTGGATAACTCATCTCTTCTCTTCCAACAGTCATGGATTCATGTATTAAAATGCCAGCACTGGGAAGACCGCTGTATCCTGGCATGCTGTATGATTGTCGCAGTGACTCCTTTATTCCAGGTACAATTCAGATGATTATTATTATTACTATTATTAGTCATTTTACAACCTTTGTGAGATTTCCATTTTCAATATAAACTGTTTCCCCCCCCCCAAATTAACCACTTTGCCGAATTCAAAGTTTGGCACATACACATTCTAATTCTTCAAAAATATACACTGCTTAAAAATGGCAGGACACTTAAACACCACAATGTAACTCCAGGTCCAGCACACTTGACAGTTAGTGTTCAACACTGATTGTGAATCAATTACTTGCTGTTGTGCAAATGGACATGAAGGAGTGCTTCTGCAGGAGAAGCAGACGATCAGAGCCATCGAACGCAGCATTTAACCAATCACAGCACAGCTTTACTCGCGTTCATGTCTGTGGCGGTAAAGTACAAATACAAGTACAAATGCTGCGTTTGTGGTGGAGAATGTAAGGAGTTCTTCTAGCACTGTTTACTATGTTTTATAGTAACGATTGGCAGCATGATTCTAAACGTTTTAGAAAAGAATTGTGGGTATTAAACTGATCGTCTCTGCGTCACCCAGTCGTTAGCGCCGCACTGACCAGTGAGTGGCGCCATGTGGTCGGTCCCGTACATTCTCCACCACAAACGCAGCGTAGTTGTACTTTACCGCCACAGACATGAACGCGAGTAAAGCAGTGCTGTGATTGGTTAAATGCTGCGTTCGATGGCTCTGATCGTCTTCTTTTCCTGGGAAGCCCGGATGTTTCACCTCGGACTTGAACTTATATATTTCTCAGAACTGAATTTTGCTGAAAAATATTTCAAATGACAAAATTCAGATTTAAATACTCATTTCAGCTTTTGAGCTCCATAGTCTCACAGGTCTTTACACGAATAGGTCTTTACATTAAAGGGCTGAACGTAAGAAGTCTGTCACTTCCGCTGTGGCGTCAGCGGTTCCGCGTCACTTAAACATCCCGGATGAATGAGGTGCACGACACGCCCCCAACAAAACTAACACTTCCGATGAGATGCAAAATTAACAGCAGAGCGAAACTAAACCGAACCCTCTTAAAAGTACTTACATTCACTCTAACTGAGTATAAATGAAATATTATGAGTCTACACTTACAGAAAGTATACAACTAGTAAATATTACGATAGGACAGATATAGGATTATTTTGACAAAGTTGGACAAAGCGCCGATCTAAAACACCGCCCAGGAGATCAAAGAACTACAGCCGCTAGTTCATTCACAAAACACTGACTTGCTCTAGTCACAGAAATAACTTGAACCGGACAATAATAATAATAATACACTATTAAAAATCAACTAATTGATGTTAGACATTGTTCAGCCATGCTTCAACAGAATTAAAAAAAAAACATTAATCAAACCTGTACAAAAACAGTGGTAGCCCTGAAAATACTGTGACCAAAGGGACATGTTCAATCAAGGTGGGCATATTATTTAGAAATTTAAGATCCATGGGACAGAATGGACGTGGCCACAGGAGGAATATTTATGAAAACCATTGTTGAAAACAAAACAAAAAAGCCAGACTGAAATTTGCCAAACTACATGTTAACAAGCCTCAAAGCCTCTGGGAGAATGTCCTTTGGACAGATTATACAAAGATTTGTCAAGGTGCATCAGCACTACGTTTACAGACGGAAAAATTAAGCATATCAAGAAAAGAACACGGTCTCTACTGTAAAACACGGAGGAGACTCTGTTATGTTTTGGGGCTTCTTTGCTGTGAATCTGCACAGGTTTTAATAAAATCTCAAAAGCAATCAGTTATTCTACACAAAAAAATGTGTTGCTCAGTGAAAGCTTTGTATCAGTCGCAAGTCATGGGTCTTGTAACAGTATAATGACCAAAACACACAGTTAAAAACACCCAAGAATGGCCAAGAGGAAAACAATGTACTGTTCTGAAGTAGCGCTCCATGAGCCCTGACCCAAATCCTATTGAGCATCTTGGGAAGAAGCATAACATGGGTTATGGAAAAGGCCCCCTTTAAACCAGAGACAACTGGAGCAGTTTGCTCATAAGCAGTGCGCCAAAATCCCTGCTGAAAGGTGCAGAAGTCTCATTGACAGTTACAGAAATCGTTTTATTGCAGTGATTGCCTCAAAAGGTTGTGCAACAAAATATTAAGGTACCATAATTTCTACAAGTTTATAAAACTGGAACTTAGAACACCAAATTAAACAAAACATAGTTCTGGGCAGAGTGCGATGACACGTGACACCAATCATAATTATACATATAATAATACTGTGATGTAAAAATAATACCTCACTGTCTATGATATATCGATTATTTACTTGTTTCAGGTGTTACTTTATGGGATAGTAAAGCATTGCAAGAAGATCTCGATGTGAAAGACCAGCCAACAACAAATCTGAAGATTGTTGCGTCAGACACTCTTGATCAAAAGTCCAGACTCCTTGATGTGAGCGCTTCCCTTAAAGCCAGTTTGTTTAGTGGTTTGGTGGATGTTGGAGGCTCAGCCAAGTATCTACATGATACCAAATCCTCAGCTCATCAGTACAGAGTTACTATGCAGTTCAGTCAGACAACTCAATTCGAGCATCTCAATATGAACGACCTTGATAACATCACCTATCCAGAAGTATTTGATCAAAAAACTTCCACTCATGTTGTCACTGCTGTTCTGTATGGAGCTTATGTCTTCATGGTTTTTGATCATGCAGTTGCAAATAATAACAGGAAACAGAACACTGAAGGCAACCTTCATGCATTGATCAAAAAAATTCCCACCATTTCTGTAGATGGGAACGCTGATCGAAAAATGAATGACGATGAAGAGAAACAAGCTGATAATATCAGTGTCACATTTTATGGTGACTATGAACTTGAACGGAATCCCACCACCTACATGGAGGCACTGGATCTGTACAAGAAGTTACCAACTCTGATAAAGCAAGGAAACTCTAAGGGTGTACCAGTGACTGTGTGGCTTTATCCTCTCACATATTTGGATTGTAAAGCAGCTTCGTTGGTGAGAGAAATCGCCACAAACCTAATGCAGGAAACTGAGAAGATACTGGAGGAGCTGGGAGATGTGAAGAGAAGGTGCAATGATTTGCTAGCAAAACAAATGTTGGATTATGTCCCAGACATAAAAGAAAGGTTACAAACTTTCCAGCATTTACATGTTATCTATTTGGTAGCATTCCAGCAGAAATTGTCCAGAGTTTTTCCAGCTATTCGTAGTGGAACAAAAGAGAACCAGTCACTGGAGGACATCATAAGCACCCACTACAAGTCTCCACACTCAGCCATCAATGTGAACAAATGGATGGACAACATTTCAACTGAAATAGAGATATTGAATCAGATGAAAGATCTTCCAGTTGAACCAGCCGCTTCATTTAGTTCCCTTCTCTTAGACTCTGAGGTTGTTAATGTGGTATGTTTGTCCTTTACCTCTCTGAAGTTTGAGGACTCATACCTAGTGGCATTAAAAACAGATGTTGAATCTGAAAGTCTTAAAAATGTGGAGACAAATGAAAAAGAGTTTTCTTTTCAAGCAACAGACCTATGGTTTGATTCTCCTGAGGTTTTTCAAGGCACAAGGCAGAATCTTTCTCTTTTTAAACAGTTTCTAAATGTTAATCAAAAAGAGAAGAATACCAAGTTCATCATTGCCTCCATCCCAGACAACAGCAATCCAGGAACCTCCATCAGACTTTATCAGAATGGCACTCTGACAGATCCTAAATACCAGCCTGTATCCAAACCTCCCAAACCCGAGGTTAAGACCAGTGACTGGAAAATAACTCTTAAGCTTTCAAAATCACCAACTGGGAAAACTGCACAATTCAGAGTGGAGTACAGGTTGACCCCACCCACTGATTCAGAACCTGATGATGGATGGACAATAAAAGAAACTGAAGATGCAGAGAACACCTTCACACTCTCTGACCTTCAACCAGCAGACCAATACTGGGTTCGATACAGAGCTGTTAGTGATGTGGGAGTGAGTGAAGCCAGTGACTTTGTTTCCTGCAGCTGTTTTCAGAATCTCAGTGTGGTGCCATCACAGGTCAGTTTTCTCGTTCTATTTTAAATGTACAAAGAATGAATGAAATGTGAATATATAATCAGATTATCATTTTTATATGAATGTCTACTTTTAATGTACACTAATTTTTCATGTTACATGATAATTTAAAATGTACTGCTCTACATGCCCAGCCTGGCCAAAAAAGAAGACTTGGATTTAGCTGAGGTAGTAGGTGCAGTGTATCATAAAAGTGAGTACAGCCCTCACATTTCTGCAGATACGTAAGTTGATCTTTTCATGGAACATCACTGACAAAATGACACTGACACAATGGAAAGTAGTCTGTGTGCAGCTTATATAACAGTGTACATTTATTCTTCACTCAAAATAACTCCAACAGCCATTTATGTCTAAACCACCGGCAACAAAAGTAAGTATACACCTTTAGTGAAAATTCCTGAAGTGTCAGTATTTCGTGTGGCAACCAATATTTTCCAGAACTGCCTTAACTCTCTTGGGCATTGACTTTAGCAGAGCTTCACAGATGCCCCATAAAAGTTCTATTGGGTTGGCCATGCTTGGCCAGTCCTTCACATTTAGCCTTAGCCCTCAATAAAGCAGTGGACATCTTGGAGGTGTGTTTGGGGTCATTATGATGCTGGAACACTATCCTGCGACCCAGTTTCTGGACGGAGGGGGATCATGCTCTGTTTCAGTATTTCACAGAACATATTTAAGTTCATGTCCATCAATGAAATGTAACTCCCCAACACCTGCTTCACTCATGCAGCCCCAGACCATGGCATTCCCACCACCATGCTTGACCGTAGACATGACAAACTTATCTTTGTACTTCTCACCTGATTGCCGCCACACATCTGAACCAAACAAAGTAATCCATGGCCTGTGTTGACATGTCCTCAGAAAACTGTTTGCAGGCGTTCTTGTGTACAGACTTCAGAAGAGGCTTCCTTCTGGGGTGACAGCCATGCAGACTAATTGGATGTAATGTACGGCGTATGGTCTGAACACTGACAGGCTGACCCCCATCATTTCAATCTCTGCAGTGATGCTAAAAGCACTTCTGCACCTAGCTTTCAAAGACAGCATTTGGACATGACGCTGAGCATGTGCACTCAGCTCCTTTGGACGACCAACAAGAGGTCTGTTCTGAGTGGACCTTGCTCTTTTAAAACGCTGAATAAATTTGTTCACTGTGCAGCTCGGTTTCAGGGTGTTGGTGATCTTGTAGTTCAAGAATTCATCTTTTAGGATCCTCAGAGAGTTCTTTGCCATTTTGGAACTTTCAGTGATCAGTATGAGTGATCTGAGAGATGTACTATAAACCTGAACACACTTGCTCCCTATGCACACCTCAGACCTAGTAACACTAACAAGTCACATGATATTTTGGGGGGGAAATGACAAGCAGTGCTCAATTTGGACATAGACTCTTAGGGGTGTACTCAATTTTGTTTCCAGTGGTTTACACATTAATGGCTGTATATTGAGTTATTTAGAGTGAAGAATAAATGTACACTGTTATATAAGCTGCACACAGACTCCTTTCCATTGTGTCTTACATATCTGCAGAAATGTGGGGGCACATTTTGTTTTACCTGCATTGGGTTATTGAACCCTAACTGATGCAGTGAGGAGTTTCTCATTTATTAAACCACCAGAAAGAAAGACACATTCTGTGGTCATGAAAATGACGTTATCTGTTCAAGAAGTTAGAAAAATATCTTGAATGATGGTGATCTGTGGTCACGTCACTTTTTTATTAAACAAATGCAAAATGTAAAGAGAACTGAGAGGATTGGGACTGAACAGCTGTTTAGTCTTAAGAAAGGCCCTCGTCAGTGAGGCTGACTGACAAAAACAGCTTCAGTGTAAGAAGAGAGGCGGCTGAGGTGAGAAACCCTTCATGTCTAGTGCCTACTGTTGAGATGTTCTAGAAGAGACTGTGTGCTTTTCCAAATGTAACTCTGGACGCTTGTGAAGATGATGCTACAGAGAATGTGTTGTAACCAAAGGCTATGCAATCAAATACAAGAGTGTGACTATTTTGACTGGGCAGTGTATTACTGTGTAGAGAGAGAAATACAAACATGGAGAGAGCGAAATAATATTCATCAGTAAAAGTTAAATTTGCATTAATTTGTGGCAGATCATTTTATTTCCACAGGATTTTTCCACATCCCATCTTGTTAATTATATAAGGACACAGATGCAGATCAGCACCGGATCTTCACAATGGACTGTCTTTAAGATGAAGACAAATGTAAGTAAGAAAGAAAAAAAAGTAACTTAAAAGCAAAGCATGCTTTGGTCCAGGTAACCTTTTGAACAAGCTCCACCTTAAATAATTTATAATTTAACAAATATTATTTGTGGGAAGTATTTTACATTTGTAAAATGTTCAGAAATTGAAAAAAAATAAATAAATAATTGTAAAACAGGAAATCACATTGTGACGCGGTGGCGTTGGGGGGCGTGGCGGAGCCGCGGCGCTGATCAGGGGTGATTAGCGCACCTGAAGCGGCTCTGCCTAAATGACTGTGTGCCGCTTTATAAGCTGCATGATCACACACCGCGGAGAGACCGACCGACCACGGAGCTGGTGAGACGGAGGACCCAGCACGGCTACCACAAGGACTGTGAAAGATCGAGATTCTGTATGTAGTCGTGTTGGATCGGTAAATAAAGCCAGTTTCGTGGGTCAAACTCCTGTCTACGGTCCTCATCGTTTCCACCCCGCGACACACATTAAAGGGTTTTACAGAATGTAACTTTGTTGGAAAAAAAAAATTTGGTCGATAACAAAAGTTTAACTCAATACTTCGTAATTTAACCTCTGTTGCAACGACAGAAGTCAGTGTTTCCTGTGAGTCTCCAGCAGGTGTTCACACACTGTAGCTGCTGTTTTGCTCCGTTTCTCGCTCACTTTCAACTCTCTGGAGACGGGCTGGGCCACTTCAGGAGCTTGAAATGCTTTTTACGGAGCCACTCCTTTGTTGTCCGAGCGGTGTGTTTGGGATCATTGTCATGCTGACAATGGGGAAGGCTATCTCAGAACAGAGGCTGTCATACTGGTGTGTCGAGGCCATTTCGGCACCGTCCACTGTTACAGGTCTCAGAGCGCACGCCACCAGAAGCAGGTCAGCGTTCTGGGCGTTCTTTCAGGAAGTCTTACTAGAGCAAATCTGTTCAGCTGCGAGTTGGGAGTCCCCACATACCTTTTTGAGATTGTACCGTCTCAACGTCACCATGTCTGCGGTACCACAGTCTGTGTTAGGTGCACATGAGCACATGAGCATGTGTGTCTTACTCAGCAAACACACTGCATTTTACTGCTTTAGTTCCTGACACCAATTTAGTCAGAATGGGGGCAGGCTATGAGCAGTGGGATGGGTACCGCACTGCCCCTGTTCGGGGGGACCATCGTTCCTGTGAAGGTATGCGGTGCAAATGGGAAGTGATACAGATCTTCCCATAGGTGGTTCTCCAAACCAGAGGATGAAAGAGAACGAGAGGTTACTAACATAACTCCAGTTCTCTGAGATCATCGAGTGGAGAAACCCACAACCCCCCCCCCCCCCCTTGTGGCATGGGAAGTAATTGACGGTCACTTAGCAATTAGATGCTTCGATGAGGTCAGGAACAGATGTCCCGCCTCAGAGGTGGATCTCTCCACTCGATGATACCAGAAGACCTGAGTTATGATAGTTGAACTTTTTTTTTTAAAGTTCAGTTGCTTTTCTGTGAATAGTTGTTCTGAACTCCTAAGTTTAGTAGTAGCTGTGTTTACTAAATTTCATTTCATTCGTTTATCTAACAATTATCAACATCATTCGTGCAGTTAGTTTGTTCCAGTGAAAACCTACAAATTACATTTTTGAAAAACTTAAAATTAGAACATGATTTTCCTTTTGTGTTTTTTCCAGAAACAGACAATCTCTCTCTTTTGCAAAAAACTAAACTCTGATGTGACTCCATCAATCTGCATTCCTGTAAGTGACTTAAACATTCAGTTAATTTTACAATAAGCAGGTTAAATGGTATTAATCATGCATCTGCATTAATTAATTAATGTTTTTGATCACAACAGGGTGAGGGATATGTTGGCTCGATTCCTGGAGGTTTGAGACCTGATCAGATTTTTTGCTTCAAAGGATTTGTTCCTTCAGATTGTAAACGGTATGACCAATTATTGACCAAAGTTTATAAACACTGTACAACATGGTCGGCTGTCGTCACGACTCCTCCACAAGCCTTTTACCTGTTTTTCTTATTTAACCTGGTTTTAGTCACATTTTCTTTTCACCATGACACACATTACTAGTGATAGACATTAATCCATCAATCGATTCACCTTATATGACATTTTTAACTGCTGATCCGAGCTGGCCGAGGGAGATCTTGAGGGACGACAAAGAGGGAAAAGAGTGGGCAACAAGAACAGGCTAAGGGCCAGGGCACACCATGCCTCCATACCTAGGGTCCTGTTAGCCAACTGGACGACCTTCGGGTGAGAGTAACGTTCCAAAGGGACACTCGAGACTGTAACAGTCTCTGCTTCACTGAGACGTGGCTGAACCCAGCAGTACCAGACCACACCATCCAGTTGTCCATGAACTTGTGTTCAGCATGGACAGAACAGTGGAATCAGGGAAGTGGGAGGTTGGTGGAGTTTGTGTTTTTGTTGGGCGATGATGTTGGCTCACTTGCTCCCTCTACACCCAGTACACTCAAGTTTCGTCCCTTCTACTTCCCTGGGAATTTACCTTGGTCATAGTCAGCACAGTGTACATTCCACCCCAGGCCAACAAGGACATTGTGCTGTTTGAGCTTCATGACGCGTTCACACAGTTCTAAACCTGGTGCCAGGATAATAATCTCCTACTCAACATCAGCAAGACTAAGGAGATGATAGTCAACTACAGCCGGAAACTGACAAGGAGCTACCACCCTGTGGGGATCAATGGTGCCCTAGTGGAAAGAGTGGACAACTTTAACTACCTTGTAGTTCACGTTGCACAGGACCAATCATGGTCCTGCCAAATTAACAACCTGGCAAAGAAGGCTAGTCAGATTCTCTTTTACCTCTTACACTAAAGGGACTTCAGACTGCCCTCCAAGGTACTGTGGAACTTCCACTCCTCCAGTGTTAAAAGCATCCTCACAGGGAATATCGTAACCTGGTCGGAAACAGCACCCAACTGGATAGACGGTCCCTACAGAGGGTGGTACGTTCGGATGAGTGCAACATCCGAGTAGTGTTTTCAGACCATCTACAGTAAACGTTGCTGGTCCAAAGCCAAAAACATGGCAGTCCTCAGTCTTCCAATAACAAACTGTTTAATTATTTGCCATAAGGAAGGTGTTTTTCTTAGAGGCCAACACAGAGAGGATGAGGAGAAGCTTCCTCCCAATGGCTATTCAGACTCTGAAGCAGGATTAAACCAACACATCTTTATAGCTTGTACGCCTCTCCAGGTCTCTGTCCAACCTTCAGACAAGCAGATGTTGGGCAAAGCTAAACATTGGACTCATCTCCTCAAGGCTGAAATTGGGCAGGTTTGTTTTTGCGAAGGACGAATAAATCAAGCCACATGCAAAGTTATCCTAAAAAAAACACTCGTCCTTCTGCTCTGCCAACATTTCCCAATTCTGAGGACTGTTTTTTTTCCAGCAGGACAATGCTCCATACCACACAGCTAGGTCAATCAATGTGTGGATAAA
Source organism: Xyliphius kryptos (assembly GCA_025769995.1). NCBI lineage: Eukaryota > Metazoa > Chordata > Actinopteri > Siluriformes > Aspredinidae > Xyliphius > Xyliphius kryptos. Next base: position 10,754 of record JAOUQT010044772.1, read on the forward strand.
GGAGCCTTTTATATGGGGAGCAATTGGGGGTTAGGTGCCTTGCTCAAGGGCACTTCAGCCATAGTACTTGGTGGAACTGGGAATTGAACAGGCGACCTTCAGGTTGCAGGGCTGGTTCCTTAACCACAAACCTACAACTGCACCCTGATTAAGTGCGATTCTGAATAAGCTGCACTACCTGAGCAACTTGTGTGGGTTGTAGACACCGCCTCATGCTACCGCTATGGTGAGAGAACT
>JAOUQT010044781.1:0-10990 GCA_025769995.1 Xyliphius kryptos
TATGCTTTGGAGACAGTGGCACTGACTAAGAGACAGGAAGCAGAGCTGGAGGAGGAAGCGCTTAGAAAGGGCCGATTGAGATGGTTTGGACGTGTGCAGAGGAGGGACAGTGGATATATTGGTAAGAGGATGTTAGAAATGGAGCTGCCAGGCAGTAGAAAGCGAGGAAGACCAACTAGGAGATATATAGATGTGGTCAATATAGACATGCACGTAGTTGGTGTAAAAGCAGAAGATGCAGAAGAAAAAGAAAGGGTGGAAAAGACTGACTCGCTGTGGCGACCCCTGATAAAAAGGAGAGGCTGAAAGAAGAAGTGTATAAAATGTGAAACTTGTTTATGAGTAAGACCTTGTTCTTGTCTTTAAAATGGCCATTGATGCTAAAGATGATGTAATATAAACTCTATTAGACAAAAACACCAAATAATGACATTTATTACTGTTTACTTGATGTTTTTATGTAGAAACACTTACTTTTTGAAGGTTTTGGGATTTACAGAATGTCTTTAATGTACGTAGGACATTTTAGTGCATTTATAAATTTGGGTTTTTCTTGAGATGCTGTCACACGTTACAGCAAAAACATGCATGTGCATCATGTCATGTGTTCCTTATTTACTGACATACAAACATTTGTCTTTAACATTGATCTTGTTGAGACAAATGAAGCCTCGTGTGGTCTTCTGGTGCTGTAGCATCAATGTTTGACATTCTGAGGTGATGTTCTGCTCACTAGAGATGAACAGAAGGGTGGAGGGAGGACAGATTCTCTCTCCCTCACGACACTTTGTGATGAATAAAAAAACTCCTACACCAGTTTTGTGTGAGTGTGTAAAGAATGTGAGAGTGAGTGTGTGTATCATTTATCATTTCTTCTTCCACACTAAGATTAATGATCAGACTCTGGTTTCCATCACAACATTGCCAAACAAAACTTTATTAAATATATAAAGTGATAAAAAGAGTTCAAAGGTGATGTTCAGGGTACTTCCTTCTGGTGTCATTGTGACTTCCTGTTTCGTACCTGCAGAACTTCCTTCCTCTCCTGTAAGAAATTTCTGAAGGACGTGGACTCTCTACTCTCCTCCGTCACTGTGTGTGGGTGAGAGAGAAAGAGAGTTAATGGTGTTAATGGAGTACAGGTGAACAGACAGAGCGATACAGACATGCCAAGTGACAGACAGACAGACAGAAAGGTACTCATACAGAAATAAAAGCGTACAGATAGACAGAGACAGACATATACACACTATTATTGCTAATAAACACTGACATATACAGACATTAACGCAGGTAAGATGCTTCTGGTGTTGGCTCTTAGACATGAGTGCTTGATACAAGGAATGTGACAGTTGTAGCCCATGTCCTGGATACGTCTGTATGTAGTGGCTCTTGAAGCACTGACTCCAGCAGTGCACTCCTTGTGAATCTCTCCCAAATTGTTTTAATGGTCTTTATTTGTTGATCCTTTCAGAGCTGGGGTTATTCCAGTTGTTTTTTTTAAACCACACTTTTTTCTTTCCACTCAACTTTCCATTAATATGCCTGGATACAGCACTCTGAAAAAGTCCAGCTTCTTTACCAATGACTTTTGGGACATAACCTCCTTGTGGAGTGTGTCGATAACTGACAGTGTCTTCCCCACGATTGTGTAACCTACTAACCCAGACTAAAAAAAAACAATATAAACATTTAGGAAAACTTTGCAGTTGTTTTGTGTTAAATAATCTATTTTTTTCTGAAATAATGGTTTTGGGTTTTCATAGGCTGTAAGCCATAATCATCAGTAACAGTAATCACGGTGTTTGTAATAAATCTATATAATGTATGTGTTTCACAGTTTGTTTTGAATCACTGAAATAAATTAACATTTTGATGATACTCTAGTTTATTGAGATGACAGACATACTCATAATTATCGCTAATGGATACAGACAGAATGAAAAGAAACAGACAGACATACACAAACATTATTGTTGCTAATGTATACGGACAGAGAGACAAAGGGTTAAACTTATAGTGTACAAATAAAATTCTGAATTCTGATTAATTCACTCAGTTCCAGCTTGAATAAATATAATGTTACTGTATCCCGTTACCTTGGTGATCAATGTCATCGGTGTCACTGTCCTCTTCCTCCTCCTCATTCTCCTGAAGATTTCCACGTGTGAGGATAAGGTCACTGGGGGCACCCAGGTCTGGAAAAATTTTGTAACACAGCCGTTTAACAAGGGTGAGTGTGTGTGCAAGGGTTGTACACTAAAATATCTCACCAGGTTTAACTCCAGTTTCCATGGAAACCTCTCTCATGTCTTTGCGGAGGCGATCCAGCTGTTCCTGCTGCTTCTGACTTCGAGTTTCCACCTGGTAGAGGTTTTCAAATTCATTAAAGGTAATGGAAATAATTCTGATTATGTAGTAGTTCTTCCCACTGACAAGAACACACACTCACCAGCTGTGTGTGCAAACGCTCGTATTCAGGACGATAGTCTCTAGGGGGGAAACCACACTCGGTAACAGTTAAACACTAACATCAATTAATTAAAGGACACTCACTCTCACACACATATATATATATATATACACATACATATATACACACATACATACATACATACGTACACACCTCTCATATTCTTTAGCAGCCTCCACGACCTGAACAAATAGTTCCTCCAATCCAGAACCAGTAACCGCCGACACACCCACTACCTACGCGCACACACAAACATTTCTTTAAATCTTTTACAGTGGGGCCAAATAGAATTTAATCTTTCACTGATTGTGCTAGTTCTACTACTTAAAGATGAGAGAGATGTGTACTTTTCATCATAAGTTACACTTCAACTACAAGAGACAAAATGAGGAAAAAAATCCAGGAAAACAGTGTGGAATTTTTTAAAGAATTTATTTGTAAATTATGATGAAAATAAGTTTTTGGTCAAAAACAAAATTAACTCAGTACTTTGTTAACGCTTAAAATCTCATGATACATTGCTCCATCCATTCTTCCCTTAACACAGATCAGTCATCCTGTTTTGTTTGCAGAAAAACAGCCCCAAAGCATAATGTTTTCACCCCCATGCTTCACAGTAGGTATAGGGTTCTTGTGACGCAATTCTTCCAACAAACATGCCCTCTCGGCATACTGTGTTACTGATGATAGCCTTTGCTAATTTGGTCCCAGCTGTTCGCAGGTCATTCATCAGGTCCATCTGAATTTTTGATCCTTGACGGGGCCCCAGATTGAGGAAGATTATCAATGGCCTTATATGTCTTCCATTTTCTTACAAATGGTCCTACAGTTGATTTATTCACACCAACCTGCTTGTTTATTGTGCAGTAGAATCGCTTTTCCCAGCCATGTGCAGGTCTACAATTTTCTTCCTGGTGTTCTTCGATAGCTCTTGGCCATGACTGAGTTTGAAGTCTGAATGTGGAACTGTGTCTTTTATACAAATAACGAGGTCAAACAGGTGCCATTAATACAAGTAACAAGTGGAGGACAGAAGAGCTTTTTAAAGAAGAAGTTAAAAGGTCTGTAAGGGACAGAAATCCTGCTCGACTGTGGCTGACCTCATACATATTTTCCACCATAATAAATAAATTCTTTAAAAATCTTACAATGTGATTTCTTGGACTTTTTTCAGACCTCTCACATCTTAGCAGAAGAACTTGCACAATCAGTGGCTGACTAAATACCCCTTTTGACCGCATTGTATATCATTCAAGGATTCTTTTAAAGGTTCTCAACACATCTTGTTGTGTGAGTTTTTATATTGGAACTATACCGTTCCAACAGAAAAACAATAGAACACTTTGAAAACAAACCAAATTCCAAAAAAGTACAAATTGTAAATAAAGGCGGAATGCAATGATGAAGTTTTAAAATGTTATATTTTAGTCAGAATAAAACAAAGGACATTAAATGTTTAAACCGAGAAAATGTATCATTTAAAGATAAAATTGTGATTTTAAATTTTGTGACAACACATCTCAAAAAAAGTTGGGACAAGGCCATGTTTACCAATGTCAGACATTCCCCTTTCTCTTTACAACAGTCTGTAAAAGTCTAGGGACTAAGGAGACAAGTTGAGGGATAAGAATGTTAACCAATTCTTGTCTAATGTAGGATTCTAGTTGCTCAACTGTCTTGGGTCTTTTTTGTCGTATCCTACGTTTTATGATGCGCCAAATTATTTTCTATTTGGACTGCAGGCTGACCAGTTCAGTACCCGGATTCTTCTTCTTCTACGCAGCCAAGATGCTGTAATTGATGTAGTATGTGGTTTGACATTGCATTTTCCAATATGACAATGTCTTCCCTGAAAGAGCATATGTTGCTATAAAACTTTTCTTAATTGATAGTGTCCTGGAAATATTCCTGAGCCCATTTTGTGATATCAAATATAGAAGCATGCCTGTATGCGATGCAGTGCCGTCTAAGGGCCGGAAGATCACGGGCACTCAGTGGTTTTCATCCCTTGACCCTTATGCACAGAGATTCTTCTCTGATGATATTATGCACTGTAGACGATATGTTTAAACTGTTTGCAATTTTACACTTCTGAACTGCTTTTTTATATAGTTTATTTATTTCTCTGTGCAGAATTAGGGGGACTGGTAATACTCTCCCTATCTTTACTTCTGAGAGGCTCTGCTACTCCAAAATGTTCTTTTATACCCAGTCATGTTACTGACCTATTGCCAATTGGTCCTCCAGCTGTTCCTTTTTTTGCACCTTTAACTTTTAGAGCATCTTATTGCCCCGTCCCTACTTTATGATGTGTTGCTAACACAAAATTTCAAATGAGCCAAAATTTGGCATGACATTTCAAAATGTCATTTGATATATTGTGGATGTTCTATTGTGAATACAATATCAATTTTTTTACATTTGTGAATTATTGCATTCAGTTTTTATTTAGTTTGTACTTTGTCCTATTTGGAATCGGGTTAATACATTTACAAAGTTGAAACATAGGGTTCTGTGCAAGTTCCGAGCATAAAACATTATGTTAATCTGTGTGTAGTAGTGTTCTATTTAGAATGGTTTCTGAAAAGACATATAGAGATATAGGGTTCTACACTGGAATGTTACAGGTTCCACCTTGACAGAACGCTCTATATGTACAGTCTAAGGAACAAAATAAAGATTCTAAACACACTTTAGTGTATGTAGCTTAACAAAGAACAAATATAGGGTTCTACTTGGAAATGCTGTTTCTGTAGGTTCTAGAGAGGACATTATGGGTTCTCCACATTTTATTAAAAGTTCTTACAGAGACGCACAGAGACATAAACTAAAGAGACCAAAACTGTAAGTGTGTGTAAGATACCCGCAGGTTAGTGTAGAACTCGTCCAGAACCAGACTCATGGAGCGTGTGAGGTTACTGACATAGGAAGTCTCCTGATTCAAAGCGTCCTGAAATGCCTCAAAGTCCTGCATCCATTCTACTGCAAAACTGTGGTCTATTATATCTGTCTACACACACACACATCACAGTTACATACTCTCCTGCAAACCTGTGGTCTATTATATCTGTCCACACACATCCCATCAATCATCATCACACACATACAGATTTTGTTGGTACGAATGTTGTCCAAGAAATAAATCACAATTATATGATTATTATGCAATAATTAACAACAGCTTGCATTCTAAATTACTTTGACACAACATGGCACTTAATTGCAAGGAAATCATTATTTTAACAATATTTTTATAACTTAAAAGGTTATTTTTGATTAACCTCTGAAATATAATAAATACACCGTCAGGGGAACATGCCATCTCTTTTTCTCTCCCTCAATCTCTATTAATCACAGAATGGTAGAGGAGAAATCTTTTTAAGCTATGGGGGGGAAACCTGCGGTTTGAGTCTACAAGCTTCATGTTACGTGCCACATTGGCAATTTGACTTTATTTCCCTCCCAGAGTAAATAAATCTTCTGTTGTCCTTGTCTATGCCATAGCCACAGCAGTCCACTTGACTCTGCCCGCTACAGTGCTGCAGACCGCATCCAAAAACAACAACTGCTTTTTATTGTTGTCTCCGGTGGCTTTACATGTGTGCTATAAGTGTAACTTTATTTTCGACCATGCAAGCTGAGCTACTTGGTCTAAATTACAGCTACCAGTATAATACATATTTTATAATACGTATGACATCATGACAATGTTAGGGCGCGCTTATGATTAATTAATTGTAGCATATTTAATTGCAATTAGTCACAAAATGGATTAAGTGTCTGATCCCTAGTCTACACACATTTCATCATCATCATAACACTTACACATTGTGCTGCAAACTTGTGGTATATCTGTCTACACACACATTTCATCATCACAGTTACAAACTCTACTGTAAATGTGTGGTCTAAAATATCTGTCCACACACCCACTCTTCGTCGTCATCATCAACACAGTTACACACACTACTGCAAATCTGTGGTCCATCATCTCTGTATACACATGCACACTGGTCATCATCGTCGTCATCATCAGTCACACACATCAGAATGTAGATGTATGAAGTTATAAAATGATCCAATTATATAAATGCTTTTCCAGTCACTGCTACATTACTTCACGTGTGGCAGCGGTGATGGTGTGTGCGCGTTTACCTTGTTCATGACCAGGATGAAGGGAAGTTTGGTTTTGTACAGAATACTAAACAAAACACACAAGAGAAAATATTACCATTAATAATAATTTCTGATGTCACGTCCGGATTCTCTCAAAGTTCTCCACATCACTTTTCTACATGGCTGTCATTCTAGAACTAAAACACACCAAAAAATATCATTCTTTTATTATCATTCACGTAATCCACAAGAGGTCATTGGCCAGAAGTTGTCCATCTTGTAACTCTGGATGCAAGGGCAGGAACAACCCTAGACAGAGTGCTAATTTATCATAGGACACATACGTCAATTAACCTAACATTCATGTCTTTGGTATGTGGGGGAACCCGCACAAATACAGTAATTTCCTGAGATCGATCAAGACAAGTAGAGGTATGTGTCTGTGCTGACCTGCAGGCATACAGCATGTTTGACATGAAGGTGACGGGGTTCACACTGCGGGAAGTGTCCATGACGTACATCACCACACACGGAAAAGACGACGCCTTTATCACACACACAATTATTAATCCATAAACACATAATGTTATAAAGTGTACAATAAAATGTGTTACACACCAGAGCCTCAGTGATGATGGTCCCTGAGGCAGACCAGGTAAAGACCTCAATCTGTCCTGGAGTGTCGATCAGAACATAGCTGTACAGGTACAATACACGCAGATGCAGACATTATATATACATATATACATATACATACATACATATACATACACACACACACACACAGGTGCTGATCATAAAATTAGAATATCATGAATAAGTTGATTTCAGTAATTCCATTCAAAAAGTAAAACTATAAAAAATAAGAATACTATACACATTTGTTACACAGACTGATATATTTCAAGTGTTTATTTCTTTTGATTTTATGATTATAACTGACAACTAATAAAAAAACAAATTCAGTATCTCAGAATATTTGAATATTACTTTAGACCAATACAAAAAGGATTTTTAGAAATGCTGGCCAACTGAAAAATGAAATGAAAAACATGAAGTAACATCATATACAGCACTCAAGACTTAGTTTGGGCTCCTTTTTTCCTGAATTAAGGTCAGGTGAGTTTGCTGGACAATTAAGAACCATGGTCCTGAAAGCAGGTACTTGTAGCATTGGCACTGTGTGCAGGTACCAAGTACAATTGGTCAGCAGCAGGAAGCATAAGGTGTGCTAAAACAGCTGCATCGACCTTGGACCTCAGAAAACACAGTGGGCCAACATCAGCAGATTATAATCCAAATCATCACTGACTGTGGAAACTTTAAACTAGACCTCAAGTGACATGGTTTCTGTGCCTCTCCTCTTTTCCTCCAGACTCTGAGACCTTGATTTCCAAAGAAAATGCAACATTTACTTTCATCAAAGAACTTTTGGACTAGTCAGCAGCAGTCCAGTGGTTCTTAAAGTACATGACTTCAGCAGCAGTAGAGTCTTTGTGAATTTTCTGAGATTCTGAATTTGGGATTTTTATTAGTTGACCGTTATAAATTATCAAATCAAAAGAAATTACCACTTGAAATATATCAGTCTGTGTGTAATGAATGTGTATAATATAAACGTTTCACTTTTTGAATGGAATTATGGAAATAATTTAACCTTGTCATGATATTGTAATTTTATGACCAGCACCTGTACTGTAACAGATGGAGGAGTGTGCATGTAAGAGAAAAACTGATGCACATACTTACTTATGATCCTTTTGCTTTTTCTCAATGAACAACATCACCTGATGTACAAAAAAAACACACAAACAAATTGCTTTTTACTACCTGCATTTTTAAAGAACAAAAACAAACACACAATGTAAATGTACATATATAAAAATATTTATATATATATAAAAGCAGACCTGATCAAACCGCGTAGAAAACAGATTGAGAGAAGTAACAATTCCTCCATTTGGACCCAAACCATATCTGTACCAGAGTTAAAGACTAACACAGCACAGGTGTTTATACATCTTATTCATTATTAATTATAATTATTGTTTAATGTGTACGATCAGACTATGAAGGATACTGTTTCATCACTTCCTTATAATTCACTGTGTCCCTGATATCTGTCGATAACACACACACACACATACATACCTGAGGTTCTCTAAAACTTCTGGCTTTAATCAGTTCTATAAAACTTTATAATAAAAAACGATTTACATTTTTATGATGATACGTACCGATGTTGACCGGAAACGGAACTTCATACACTGCAGGGTCCAGATTAATGACATAAGGTGGGTTTTGTTTAGAATGTAGATACGCTGTAAGTCTCTAATAAATATATATATATAAAACATAAAACAAACAATAATAAATATAATAAATTAATCCGGTCTCGTTTTATAAAGCACGTGCCTAGTGAACATTTTATTGTCGACATTTCACACCTGAACAAAAGTAGTTTTGCCCGAACCGGCCATTCCAAGCACGAGGAGACACACCGGCTTCTGTTCCGCGTTATTTCCCGAAGGATTTCCGCTGCTTGTTTTTGAATCTTCATCCTTTATTTCCTCGATTCTTTCATTTACAACCGCGGAAAAACCACTTTCCGCCTGCGCGGCAGCCATTTTTGTTTGAAATGCGAAAACCGGCGCTGTCGTAAAGCAACTTGTATCGACGTAATGTATGCTGCAAAAGAGCACGATTAAAATAGCCGCTATACGGAGGTAAAATCTCGACACGTTACTGACTCCGTGTACAGTACAATCATATGTCTGTTAATACGTTATTCATTCTTTTTTTTTACGCTTAATCCACAGGGGTCACTGCAGTCGGTGCCTACACAGCAACGCTGGGCGCAAGGGAAGGAGCAGCGCTTAACAGGGCTCCAAATCATCTTAGGGACACATGCACATTCACAAACACATTCACACTAATGGCCACTTTACCTCGGTTCACTTTACCAAACGGTAATTGTTTCAATTCACCTGTGTGTGTCTATGTGTGTTTCACCGCATGGATGGGTTAAATGCAGAGGACAAATTCCGCTGTGTGCATACATAGTGGCAAAATGTATCACTTTCACTTTAGAGACACCAGTTAACTTAATGTCCATGTCCTTAGGATGCATGTCTTCCACACAGAAATTTTCCTTCTTGGTATGAGGCGGCAGTGCTACCATTGCACCACTGTGTAATGTGGCATGGTTGTTTGTACCAAAAAGGCTGGTCTGAGTATTTTAAAAACTGTTGATCTACTGGGATTTGCACACACAACCATCTCTTGGGTTTACAGAGAATGGTCAGAAAAAAGAAAAAAATATCCAGTTAGGGGCAGTTGTGTATATGACAATGCCTTGTTGATGGACAGACAGGTTTGAGATGATAGGAAGGCAACGGTAACTCATATTAAAACTCATGACATGACAAATAAGGGCATTCATATTTTATTACAGGAAAAATTACAAGTTAATAAAACAAAAAATAAACAATATTTATGTATATACAGCTATAAAATAAATTAAGTTAAATAATATGTTTTGTCTCTGTGTTGTGTAGTGTGAAACCGGGCTGAGTTCTCTAATACAGAGGCCAATTCATTAATATAGATGTTAAATAATGTTAATAATGACTTTGACCCTGTCTCACTCCACGCTTCTGGGAGATAAGATGTGTTCTCTTACTGCCACACTTGTTTTCAGTGTACATGGAATTAATAAGATTGTAGGTTTTACACCACTTACACCACTTTTCAATAGTTTATAGAACAATCCTTTGTGCCAAATTGAATCAAGAGCTTTTTTAAAATCAATGAACCATGCAAATACAGGTGCTGGTTATAAAATTAGAACATCATGAAATTCCATTCAAAAAGTGAAACTTGGATATTATATGCATTGATTACACACAAAAAAATTTAAGTGTTTATTTCTTTTAATTTGATGATTATAACTGACAACTAATAAAAAAATCTAATTTATTATCTCAGAAAATTAGAGGTTCAATATTTAAAACACCTGGTGCCACACTCTAATCAGCTAATTAACTCAAAACACCTGCAACGGCTTTTAAATGGTACCGCAATCTAGTTCTGTAATCTCCTCAATCATAAGGAAAACTGCTGACTTGACAGTTATCCAAAGATCACCACTGACACCTTGCACTAGCATGGCAAGACACAAAAGGTCATTGCACAAAAAAGTAGAAAAAATTGTCCAAGCAATAGGGATAACAGCACCCTGGAGAGGATTGTGAAACAAGATCCATTCAAAAACATGGGGAAAGATTCACAAAGACTGGACTGCTGCCGGAGTCAGTGCTTCAAGAACTAACCTGAACAGACATGGGATTCAGCTGTAGCAATTATTGTGTCAAGCCACTCCTGAACAAAAGGCAGCGTCAG
>JAOUQT010044798.1:0-10989 GCA_025769995.1 Xyliphius kryptos
CTTCAGTGGACCTGGGATTTGAACCCCCAACCTTCTGATTGATAGTCCAACACCCTAACCACTGAGCTACCACAACAGTCACAACTGGATACTGTTATTTACATAGTATGACAGTGGAGCGGAAACAGTGTAATAGGATTAAAATAGAGAAAAATAACCAGGTCTAATAAATGCCCTTTTTGGGCAGTGGTTAGGCTGATGTGCCAGCAATCCTAAGGTGGGGGTGGTAGGTTGATTCCCAAATCCACCAAAACTGTCAATGTGGGTCCTTGACAAGGCCCTTAACCCTCATTGCTCTAGGTGTGCTGTATGAGGTGTGCTATATGGAGAACGCTGTGTTCTGAACCCAACCATCAAATTGAAATACCTTTAAGGTGCTTTGGATAAAAGCATCTGCTAAATGACATCATGCCATCTCTAAAGTGTCAAGACCTAGCTCTCATGTGATGTTGTTTAAACCTGATTGCCACTGGATTTGCATAGTCTTTGGTTTGCATAAAAGTATATATCTAAAAACATTCATTTATTTATTCATTCATTATCTTCCGCTTATTCCTTTATGAGAGTCGCAGGGGGTTCCCCATGCCCATCCAGGGGAGAATGTCTCTGGCGCTGTCCTAGACACACCTACGACAGGGCGCCAATACACACTCACTCACACAGCCACACACTACACAGGGAAATTTAGAGCATTCAATTTACCTTGCAATTTTTTTTTGGGAATGTGGTTGGAAACCCACACAGACACGGGACGAACATGAAAACTCCACACAGATTAAGATTCGAACCAGGAACCCTCAGTGCTGAGAGACAGATGTGCAAACCACTAAGCCACCGTGCTGCCCAGTTTTTTATTTATAAAATGTATTATTAATAAATACATATCAATTTATAAAATTGATATTTTACTTAATTAAATATATTATTATAAATTACTTAGGCGATCAGTGACATAAAGCCTTTTAATGTTTGTGGTTCATGAGTGCTTTTCCTAAAAATGAGTTTATAAGTACTCATGAATGTTTATAAAAACTTATAAGCTCTCTTTACAGGCATAAAGTAGTGTTGGCCTCTACCTAACTCTTGGAAAAATAATGCATACATAGCAGTACGTAATGACTTAAAAAAAGTTTATAAATGCTCTTCACAGATTTTAAGTAAGTGTTATAAGTAAGAATTACTAAACATACTAAACCGAATTAAAAGTTCCTTTAATAATGCATTATGTCACTTTGCATTATCAAGCCTTATGTGAAATAGTTTTATGAATGCACATAATGTATTATGAATACTTGATACACAGAAAGTGTCACCAGAAGTTACAGAAGTCACATTTATAAAGCTTTATAAAGTATTCATATTGATTTATAACATTTGTCATAAGCCTTTTTTTATGTCCATAGATGTACATAACCTCACTAATAAAAGAATTGTTATAAGAACATGCCATTAGGCTTTATAACACAAATAGACATATTGCATTATGACATATATTTTAACTGTTCCTTAATGTATTATAGAGGTCAGTGACATAAAGCCTTATAACATTTGTGTTCAGCATTTGTGTGCATTTCATTAAAATGACTTTATGAGTGCTTATAACTGTTTATAAAAACCTATAAGCTCTCTTTACAGACATAAAGTAGTGTTGTGTTTTAATTTAAATTTGAATGAAACTGTATACATAGTACATAACAACATATAAAAGCTTATAAATGCTCTTTACAGAGTATAAGGTTTTTGTTTGAAGTAAAAATGTCTTAACAGCCAAAAAATTAAAAGTTCAAATAAGTTCATATTTTAATGCATTATGAATATTCGATTCGTGAAAATCTTACCGAATTTTTGAAATAGTATCTGAAATAGTATCTGAATTCATATTAGCAAAAGATGGCTACGTTAAATTCAAAATACATTCATTTATTTTATCCAAAGCGACTTGCAAGTATCCCAACTTGGTTGGGATCAGAACACAGGGTTGATACAGGACCCTGGAGCAATGAGGGTTAAGGGTCTTGCTCAAGGAGCCACACTGGTAAGTTCAGTGGACCTGGGATTTGAACCCCCAGCACTCTGATTGATAGTCCAACACCCTGACCACTAAGCTAACACATTCAGTCTTAAAAAGAAAAACATCCTATTTTTTATCTTAAATTATTTATTCTACAATTTTAATACACAATAAGACATTGACCTGTGTATATATCAATAAAACCTGGAAAAAACGAGGTCTTTTAAAGCTAGTAGTATATATAATATTAGCATTATTTGCGATATTCTCACATCTGACAGTAACACATCTATTCATCTTTCTAATTTAAGCACTCACCCACTGGTTTTACTTTTTTAAAGCCTTCACTTTTGGGTTTTGGATTGAGTTTAAATTAAAATATGGCTAAAGTCCAGCCATCAGACCCTGTAGGCAAATTGTTGCTGTGTATTATAGTAGCTTAATGTCAACGGAAGCTGAGCAACAGACAGCTGAGATGAGAAAGATTGGGGCGGGGAGGGGTGATGAATGAAAAGTTCAAAGTGGAAGAATGATACAGGGACATTAACATCCCTCCAGGGCCCTGTCATCCTTCTTTCTCTGAAAGGTAGAGAAAGTGTGATGGACTTTTTTTTCTAAACGCATGGATGACAGAAGAACAACTCATGATTTTTCCAGCTGAATCAGTATAATAAAAAAATCAATATAATACAGATCTTTCTCACTGTCAAGTCTTACAATAAAATATTTGTTTCCCGTATTTTTTTTTTCCTCAATTATTACTCACGTCACACAGAAATGAAATGTTGCTGAGGCCTTAAAATGATAGACTGTATGCTCTTATGAATGACAAGAACGAATAGATTTTAAAGTAACATTCCCTGTACATTTATTTCAATCAGTCTTACTTGCCGATCTGCAAACCTTCCTCGACGTGCCTGCTGGAACCTCCGCTTGTCCCACCCACTCTACTTTGTGCTTCCCTTGAACATTGAGAACTGTATGCCAGAGCTGTGCATTCCCGTTAGAGAACATGCCTGCAAAGCCCGCAGGTGCACATCGTACTTGGGTTTTGGCACCAAATGTGACAAGGAGGAAGACAATGACAACCGGAGACAGGAAGTATCAAGGACAGGAACAGCTTTAATTAACAGACTGCATTAAAATAACACTTAATTACAGCTGTTGACCGGTGTCTCTGCCGATCACACCCCACTGCATTTGTGTGTGTGTGTGTGTGTGTTTTCTCTATACAAATCCACACCATTGCTTCGAATACCACAACATTTCACATATACCTTGGGACCCTGGGGAAGTTTATATTGTTACCAAATGGTGCCTCTGTAGCTAGGAATGACTGAATCCAAGGCTGGAGCTGAGATGAAAGCTAATTTTTAACGCAGAAGTTACCGGGGTATCCAGACAAAGCACACAACAAGACAAAAACATAACTTCAATGAAAAACATACATACAATGTTCTGATAACTAACACGGGGAAAAGCAGAGGATTCAAACATACTATGGAAAAACATGTCACAAAAAAAACACAGGAAAAACACTAATAAATCAACAACACAGAAAAAAGCAAAACACGAACACACAGGGAAAACTGAGTCCAAAAAGGGATGATGTGATGAATTTAGTTTTATATTTTAAAAACTTCATAGATTTTCATTCATTATCTTCAGCATATTTCTCTATGAGGGTCACAGGGCAGCAAATACACCAAGGACAAGATGCAAATCCATTGCTGGGCCCACACACACAGACTATAGGGGCAATCTACAGCAGCCGATTTACCATGAATGCATGTTTTTAGACTGTGGGAGAAAACCAGAGAACCTGGAGAAAACCCATGCAGACACGGGGAGAACATGAAACTCCACCCAGATTGGGATTTGAACAGAAAATCCTCAGCACTGAGCATCATAACTAAACAGCAACCCAACAATCATCCACCAAAAAATTTTTTTTTTAATGAAAATCAATCAAAACTAAAATACAATACACAAACAATGGGGCACACAATCATATCACAGTCAAAAATTATCATTTGAATCCAACACATAGGCTGTCAAGATTTTATTTCTAAGGAGCCAACTAGGGTTTCAAATCTCCATAATCTCGCAAAATTTTGGGGGGCTGCCAGCCATCTCATATCTTAGTTTGTAAATACGAATGATACCTGTCAGTTCACCTGGCCAGGCTTTCGAACTGAGGTGATGAATCAGGTGAGTTTCCACAGTTTGAGGATGCACCTTTAAACAATATAGAACATCAATGTACAGAAATTACGATCCTTGTTTTCTAAGGAGTTGGAAAAACCAATGTGATGGACTTGTGTCATATATACTCTTTACAGGGCAGCACAGTGGCTTAGTGGTTAGCACGTACGCCTCTCAGCGCTGAGGATTCCCGGTTCGAATCCCAATCTGGGTGGAGTTTCCATGTTCTCCCCGTGTCCGGGTTCTCAAAAACCATGGCTTCAAAGTAAATTGGATGCTCTGAATTGCCACTATAGTCTGTGTGTGCGAGTGAGTATGTGCTCGCCGATGGATTGGTGTCCTGTCCTGGGTGTATTTTCCCAGCGCCCGAGATGTTCTTCCCCCTCACCCTGCGACCCTTGTAGAGGATTAAGCAGAAGATAATGAACGAATGAATGAATGAATACTCTTTACAACCAACAAGAAGCAGAAATATGTGTCTCATCACCTTGACATAGTTCGAGGTGAACTATGAGTGGTGAGCACTAATACGCATATGCAACACTTATATATAAAAAAAAAAAAAAAGCAGGAAAAAACACCAATTAGTCAACGACACAGAAACGGGCAGAACACGAACACACAGGGAAAACTGAGTCCAAAAAGGGACAATTTTAATTCATTATCCTCCGCATTTTTCTCTATGAGGGTCAGGGGCAGCAAATACACCAAGGACAAGATGCCAATCCATTGGTGGGCCCACTCACCCAGCTGTAGGGGCAATCTAGAGCAACCAATTTACCATGAATTTATGTTTTTAGACTGTGGGAGAAAACCAGAGAACCTGGAGAAAGCTAACGCAGACACGGGAAGAACATGAAACTCCACCCTGATAAAAATAAAATCAAATAAAAAAAAAAAAAAAAAAAGCCAGATCGAGTTATGCGCAGGGTTGATGGTACTAAAGTCTAGCTGGTTCTTCCTAATAATACTGACTTGTGCTGTTCTCTCATTTGTAAGTCGCTTTGGATAAAAGCGTCTGCTAAATGACTAAATCCAAATCAGAGATTGAACTGTAAGACTGAATCAGTTTCTTGTACTGAATGTAAGCAGCTACAGGAAGCCGGTTGAACACGAGTCGGGCTGCAGAGTTTTGAGCCAGCAGTGGAGGCCTGATTGTGGAAGCTGGGAGAGCGGCAAGCAAAGTATAACAATAGGAATAGGAACGGGCAGCTTTAGTGACCTGATCAGATAGTTTAAGATGAGTGCCAATTGGGAAACCAAAGTTACTGAAGGAGTCGGTTGGAGAGATTGTGAAACCATTCATTTGGGAGGTCAGGTGATGATGAAATAAGGGTTTAGCTGGAATAATGAGAAGCTTTGTTTTTGCCAAATTCAATTTGAGATGAAGGGCCTTCACCCAAACAGTAATGTCAGTGAGACAGGCGGATATCCGATTTGAGATTGTCTTCGGGGGACAAAAGACAGATGAGCGTCATCAGCACAGCAGTGATACTTTTACCATCTAGCTGAACATTATAATTACAGAATGTAGTCGATTCACAAACAAATTCAAAATGTTATATATCAAGTCTACTAAATTAAACAAAAATATTTTAAAAAATGACCAAAACAGATTTGAAAGGAGCTCAGAAGGAGCGTGGGTAATGCTTATAAGGCTAAAAATGGTTACAAATCTCTAGAGTTTGGTCCACAGCCAGACAGATTGTGTACAGATGTCGGAAATTCAAGACCATTAATACCATCCCACAGAAACAGCCGACCCACAAATATCAAGATGTGGAATAGTCTGCTAGATCACAAAACAACCCGCGGTAAATTCTACACAAAGGCATTCTCACGTTGACTAATATTAATATGAATGTGTCCACCATAATGGAAACACTGAGTGACGAATGGTGCGCACGTCAGGGATGGGAGGGTTCTTTAAGATGTTAATTAGTTCTTAAAAAATAAATAAATAAAACCCACACACTGCATTCCAGCATAAAAAACACCGAATCTGTGAATCACGGTGATGGTAAGATCATGGTTGGGCCTACATCTGGATGAAGACAGCTTGCCATCACTGATATTCTAAAGGATAATGTCAGGACATCTGTCTGAGGACTGCATCCTATAAGAACGTGAGTCATGCAGTAAGAGAACATCCTCAAGCAAACGAGCAGAACGAACGAATCAATGAGAACAATAAAAAATATCTACAAATGTTTTTCAAATTTCCCAAGAATCATTCTAATGACATTTTAAAAAAGGTTATCAGGTAAAGTTATAGGCTCATTTTGCAAAACGGTAATTTAGAGCAGTGTTTCTTAAATGGTGGGTTGTGGAAAACTCGTAAACATAAATACAGTGGAATCGCTTGTTACGTTAACGGATATCACAGGTTTCGTAAAATTCGTCTCCGTTTTCGTTGGTAGCTTTGGATTTAATCAGCGTGATTAGGGGACATGGACGCGTCTCGAATTGCAGTCATTGTAATTTTCCAGTCATCAACTATTAGAGTACAATTGAAAGGTTTTTGAACAAAATTCCCATGAGAACAGTATTAAAAAAAAAAAAAAAAAAAAAAAAACCTTCAAAAAGCATGTTCCTGTGTGATATTATAAGCATTAGCAGGTTCTTACAAACTGAAATCATACCGTTTTTAACTTCAAACTTTACTCTAGGTGATGTTCTATTTGCACATAGGACCCCTTGTTCTAAAGGAGCTTCTCTCTCTCTCTCTCTCTCTCTCTCTCTCTCTCTCTCTCTCTCCCTGGTTAATTGAGTTGGTCAGGTTTTGGATGCTATCTGCTTCAATTGTTCTGCATGACGACAGAATCTCCTCCCAGAGCTGTTGCAGTAGTAGCTTAAAAAAAGCATACAAATATCATTCACCATCTCTTATTTTTTTCCTCCCTCTGATTTGAGGGATTGTACCAGACGTGCCTTTGTTAAAGTTTCGCTTGACCTTTAGTCACCGTGCAACCCCGATTTACCAGAATCTATTTCTCCTTAGAGATGAATGCATGAATGCACTGAAAACCTTCAAGAGAAAACAGAGAAACAAAGCAGTGGACCTTAATAATCAACACCATATGGCTTCAGTCATTCACTGGCAAGTGTGTTCTCTACATTTCATCATTCCAATCCAACGACCCAAATCATAACAATCCATATTAGAGCTTATGATAAAGAAATAAAGTATAGTTGTTGAATGCTAGACGTAATAAAAGCTCACTAATGTAACAATAAATCAGCCAAATATCAACCCAGCTCAGCAGTGTGTCAGTAAGTGCGCTTATCTCTGACTGCAGAGAAGATAAAGAAATGGATGAAGTTCAAAAAGCCACAGTTGATGGACAACACTGCCCTACATCTGTTCTCCTGTCTGAAGACATTCTGATGGTTTTATTTCCCAGCATGACTCATGTACCAAACTTTCCTGGCAATTCGTCAGTAGAGTGTGTAATACCTGCATGTAACATTAATTAACAGCAGTTTTTTACCGAAGCAAACACAGCTAAACATCTACAAACATTGCTATCTTGGCAGTGATTTGTTCCTGTTACGCACACACTGACATGCAGCAGTGCACAAACTCATTAATGCAACTTTACATCAACAATAAACAGAATACTAAATAACATAAGAGTATTCTACAGCAATCAGCCATTAAAATAGCAATCAGCCAAAGTCATACTGCACTACATCTAAAGCCAATGTCTTTACAGCACGCTGAACAGCACCTTCAATGAATTCGATATTTCCAATAAATTATATCTAATAATGAAAACATATTTAGAAAAGGTTATATAAAATGTGATATATTTTGATAACCACATAGTAAAGCTACTTGTAAACAAATTACGACAGTGTTTGATGACTGAGCCACAAACCGCCTCCCAGCCTCACATTTGCATTGGACTACTGGACGCATTCCAGTATTAAAAAAAAAAAAAAAAAAAAAAACTTTATCCATGAGCACCTGCAATAAGTCCAGCATCTATACCTATAAAACCCAAAGCCCTAACTCACTCACTCACTGACTGCCTGAATCGTCACTAGTTCTCTCACTTCCCGACTCCCTACAAGATTAAAATTGGCACCGTCATTCCCATCATGCACTTGGTACAACCAAGCAGTTTTCACTTTCAAATTCCCAACAGCGGACACAATCTGAAATAAGGGCCCTGATTAAATTGGACACTTCCACTCCTCTCACAAACTTCAAATTTGGCAGAGATATATAGGAGAACCTCTACACTCATAGATATCAAAAATTCCCAAAAATGTCCATGGGGGACCCACCAGGGGACCCAATTCAAAATATGGGCCCTACTCTAATCAGGCACTTCCACACATCACAAACTTTAAATTTGACAGAGATATACAAGAGAACCTCTACAGTCATAGAGATATGAAAAAAATTCCAAACAATTCCTACGGAGGGCCCACCAGGGGACCCAATCCAAAATAAGGGTCCTTCTTTAACTGGACATTTCCACGCACATCGCATACTTCAAATTTGGCAAAGATTTGGCAGGGGCCCCATTCCAAAATGTGCTTTGCAATGACTATTACCAAATCTCAGGGTCAGTCTCTCAAGTGAGTCACCATAGCAACGCACAGGTAATCGGCTAGTTTATGATAAAAACCAGCCTAGTGATCTGAAAGTCCTTGGTTTGATTCCCGGTCATCCAATCAACCAACTAACCCATTTATTTACTCCATCCATCTATTTATGTAACAAAACATTGTTAGCCATCCATCCTCTTGTTAATCCACCCGGCCACACAAAGACCCACCAAACCATCCAATAATTTTCAACAATTATAAGGCCAGTCCCAAAATAACTCAGCAATTGTACCAGGTTTAGGGTTTTTACGAAATCTATCCAGTGGATCCAAAGTAGTCTGGATACAGGTCTGAACAGCAGACTATGGGATGGTGCTGGTATCAAAAGTTCATTAAGGGTACTTACACAATATAAAGCTAAAAGTATAGACTAACGATTCATACTTTACATACAACACCAAAAAAAATTGATATGCTATGTGGGTATCACGGTGGCTCACATTCTACCGGTTAGTGGTTGGCTCGTTTGCCTTTCAGCACTAGGGATCCAGGTTTCAATCTCAATATGGGTGGAATTTCCATGTTCTCCGTGTCCATGTAAGTTTCCTTTCTGGAACCAATGTAAATTGACGGTCAGTATGTGTGTGAATGAGTGCCCAGCGATAGATTGGTATACCTGCCCAACACCGAAGACGTTCTCCCCTGGTGGGCATAGGAAAACCTGCCCCCCTCCGTGACCCAAGTAGAGGATTAAGCAGAAGATAATGAAGGATCTGCAATGTGTGGATTTTAAATCCGGTATCCAAAAATAGAATACGCTAAAATAAAAAAATGAACAGAACAAACCCAAAACCCAGACCCAATAACAAATGGTGGGATCTTTAAAACCCAAATTCTCAGTGAACTCACCCCATCAGGTCATTCACAGCACAAACACACATCTAAACACACACTGCTCGCCTCCCAACATTAAGCCTCCCCCCTTTCCCAGTTCTCCATCTGTCCAGCACTCCTCTAAGTCTGTCTCTTTTTCTCCGTCTCTCATAGTTCTTCCTTTCAGTATTGGCCCCCACCCTGCAGTAAGATGCCCCCACTCCAAGCACTGTGTAAACATCATTACCCACTGCTACGTCACATTGAAACATTATCCCTTTTGCCACGTAAGCAGAGGTCTGTTTGAACGACTGACATTTCCCCATAAATCTCACTCTCGGTCTGTCTGTCTGTCACACACACTCACACACACACACACACACACACACACACACACACACATCTGGACATCTGGATCTCACATGGATAAATGCAAAAAAAAAAGTTAAGATAGAATGAAAACTTTGCACAAAACAGATTTTTTTCAGGTCTAAGCCGAACCCCCCCAGCCAGCCCTCAAGCATCCGATATAAAACGGCCAGTCAAACCAACAGAAAACCGTTCAGCACTTCCTCAATCACATCCCTCAAACCCCATTCTTTCAAATGATCTGCGCTTATGATTTTCCATTATTTATTCTGAATGCTTTAAAACGGCATCCTGTAAAATCAAACACACAATTACTACGGTTTAAAAATAACAGACCAAAAGATTGTAGGTAAACAATTTGGAGAACAAGGCCACAGGGAGACAGTAAAAGATTTGCGGCTAAGGGAGACACGCAGATATTGGACGTCTGGTTTACCCATGGGGTCGTTATACAGCGTGTCATTACTTTCTGCTGTCACACACACACAAAGAGAGAGAGAGAGAGAGAGAGAGAGAGAGAGAGAGAGAGACTTTTTTTCTTTTTCTATTTTTTTTTTACTTTTTTTTGACTTTCTTTTTTTTTTAAACAACACTTTATTTTAACTAAGGCAAAGTTTCAAAAGGTATCAAAGAAGACACCTAACATCCATTGCAGAGTAAAACGATCATCACAGAAAGATTGAAGCAAAGTGTGGTGCGAAGCAGAGCTCGTCATCCTCGCTCGAGAGAGAGACTTTTTTTTTTTTTACTTTTGAAACCGCTTTATTTAACCAAAATTACGTTCTCATATGCAGTAAGAAGAAAACTCTGAAAACAATCACCGAAATAAAAATCTACACACGTTTAAATAAATTCCATGTGTTTTTAACTATTAATATTCCAGATTTGACCAGTAGGTGGAAGATACTACCTACAGTCTCTTGTCCTATTAATGCTTAATGTCATTATCTTTACCGTACCCATGTTTGGTC
>JAOUQT010044808.1:0-10988 GCA_025769995.1 Xyliphius kryptos
CACACACACGCCTGCACAAACACACAGACTATAGGGGCAATTTAGGACAGCCAATTTACCTGTGGGATGAAACTGGAGAACCCGGAGGAAACCTATGTGTACACGTGGAAACCACGAAAACTAACCCAGATTAAGATTCAAACCAGGAATCCCCAGCACAGGGAAGCAAACATGCAGTGTTATTGGTAAACATAACATTACACACAAAAATATAGATAGTTTCGAAATTGTCAGGTTCTGATATTGTATCTGAGCACAAAAATACACCATCAATTACAATGAATCACAACTGCACTATATATGCAATTTATCATCACTTAACCCTTATGATTACTAAATTGTCTCTAATAACATTTTAATAATTGTTCTCTCATCCACTCAATCATGCACATCCAGGGGAGATTGTCACCAATCTATTGCTAGGTACACACTCATTCAGACACACAAACACAGACTATATAAGTGATCTGCGTCACCAAGCCATCCTTAAGCGTAAATGTACAGTTAAATGATAAATAAATAGTAAAAAAAAGGATATACTTTTTACATAGACACAGAAAGACACAGACAGATAGAAAGAGAGAGAGAGAAAACGAGATACAGAAGAAAAGAGGGATAGAATATAAACATATTAAATGTCACCATTTGAAAATACAAATGAAATTCAGAGGAATGTCAGGATTCAATTTCAAGCATATGAGATGTGATGAGGTTTCAGGGAACTGTGACAACTTCAAAGCTCTATATACTCATTAGAGATGGAAATGTTTTGTGCCATTCTCAGATGAAATTGTTAATTAAATTATCACAAAACATGAGAACTGAAGTTTGATTATGAGTAGCCTCTCTCATGTCTCTGTGCTGCTGTTCTTTTTCATATGTACAGTACCATTCAAAAGTTTGGAAACACCTATATTTGCCTCTATTTACCATATACAGTCGATGGACAATTACAGACTATAATACATCTGTTTTCTTTTTTTTTAGTCCCCTACTCAACCTCATGACAAAAAAACCCCATAAGAGACAAATAGTTTTATTTAAACTAAAATTCACTTTAAGGCACATGCACATTCTACATGTACATTCTACCGTGCATTTTATGGATAAAATACATAACACCTTGTATGCACATGAATCCTAAAATGGAAAACAATTCTGTTCAATGAATCAAAATTTTTATGAATCAAAATGTTTATTCTTTTTAGAAACAATAAATGCAGGTGGAGAGGGGCCATCCAGCTATCCATGGACAGTTCAGAGCCCTGCATCTGGTATTATGTTACATTAGTACATGTAACAAGCATTAACGAGCCAGCGGAACGCACCCACTTACGTACACGTCCCTCATCACCGGAGTATTGATTTCACCTGTGCTGGATTTCCGCTTTCTCATAAATACCTCCGTCACCCGTAATCACACGCTGATGTACACGGTTCTAACCAGTCCTAAGCGTTTCTCATGATAGTCCGATCTATGTTCTCTTCACCATCTCTGTGTACCGACTTATTTCGGCAAGGTGTCTGCTATTTTGGATTGGCCACAACCACAAACTACAAAGGATCTTCAGCGCTTTCTGGGTTTTGCCAATTTTTACCGCAGATTCATCCGTAACTTTAGCAGGATCGTCGCCCCACTAAACATGGAGTTTCCATGTTCTTCTTGTGGATTTTCTATGGGTTCTCCAGTTTCCTCAAACAGTACAAAAACATGGATTTAATTTGCTTCTCTGAATCGCCCCACCAAAATTTATCCTCATATAGTGTGTGTGTCTGTGTGAGTAAGTGTGTGCCCAGTGATAGATTGGCACACTGTCTTGGGTGTATTGGCCCAGTATTGAAACATTATCCCCTAAAAGGCAGCCCCCAATATGATTTAGCCGTCAAGATAATGAGATGAGATTAATATGCCGTAAATACTAATACTTATTTAATAATGTATTGGCTATAAACCTAATAATTTAATATCCAAAGAAAAAAGTAAATTCTTATGTTACTAACACCTGTCATCTTTCTTTTTTTCCACAGCTGTGTTAGAGCAGTAGGTTTTCTTTCAGCTGCCCTCGGTGATTGAAAATAAACCCTACAGATTACTCCTGAATCTATTCAGAAACTGGGTCCCCTCCCATGCCAGCTTTTCAAATATAACTGGCTTACCATGAAATTCTAGAGTGTGTCTGTGGGAAAGCTGTTGTGAGATTGGGCAGCAATGCTTACAATCGGCATTCTATTTTGTGCCAAAGGTGTTCTTGTGGGGTTAATGTCAGCAGTGACTTTAGAGTTCTCTCTAAACAAGGAGCACAGCCATGTTAAACAGAAAAATGAACTTGGAATAGCAGTTGGTTCCAATAAACCATAAAAAAAAGTTATAAGCAAGTTTTCACAATCAGGACACATGCACTAATCACAAACCATAAATGTTAAACAAAGCATGATTGCTGCATATAACCATTTAGGAAAATACAGAAATAATTCAAAATACCTAAAGAACATTTTTATTATAATTGCCTAATTATTTCTGCTTTTGTAGCCCAATAATTTATTTTGTTTATTGATTAGTTGTGTGGCTTAGCGGTTAACACATTTGTCTCTTAGTGCTGGGGTTTCCCTGTTCAAATCCCAATCTGGGTGGATTTTCAATGTTCTCCCCGTGTCTGTGTGGATTTTTCTGAGTTTTCTGGTTTACTCCCACAGTCCAAAAACATGGATCCCAGGTAAAATTGAATACTCTGAATAGCCCTGTATAGTGTCTGTGTGAGTGAGTGTGATGGATTGCCGCCCCATCCTGGGTGTACCTGCCCAGCGCCTGAGATGTTTTTCCATGGATGGGCATGGGGAACCCCATCGTAACTCTATAGTAGAGTATTAAGTGGAAGAAAATTGATGGATTTGTTATGTGGCAACATGTTGGCTTACTGGTTAGCACATTTGCCTTTCAGCGCTGGGGATTCCCAGTTTGAATCCCAATCTGGTGGTGTTTCCATGTTCTCCGTATGTCTGCGTGGGTTTTCTCCGGATTCTTTAGTTTCTTCCCACGTTCCAAATACTCTAAATGCTCTAAATTGCCCCGTATAGCGTGTGTTTTTGTGTGTAAGTGTGTGCTCATCGATTGACTGACGCCCTGTCCTGGGTGTATCTGCCTGAGACGTTCTCCCCTGGATGGGCATGGGAAAACCCCCCGCAGCCCTCATAAAGAAATACGCGTAAGATAATTAGTGAATGAATTAATTTGTTATGTACAGTTCAGTTGTTATGTTTTGGACACACCATCTCATTTAATGCGTTTTCTGTATTTTCATGACTATTTACATTGTATAGTCTCACTGAAGGCATCAAAACTATGAATGAACACCTTTGGAAAAGGTGAAAAAAGGGGGAAATAACTGAAAACTTCATATGCTAGTGGCTTCAAAATAGCCACCCTTTGCTCTGATTACTGCTTTGCACACTGTTCTCTCAAGAGGTAGTCACCTGAAATGGTTTTCAGGTGTGCCTATTAGGGTTAATTGGTATAATTAATTATAATGCCAACAGTGTGCAAAGCAGTAATCAGAGCAAAGGGTGGCTATTTTGAAAAAAATAGAATATAAAACATCTTTTCAGTTATTTCACCTCATTTTGTTAAGTGCTAATGTGTTCATACATAGTTTTGATGCCTTCAGTGAGAATCCACAATGTAAATAGTACATAAAACGCATTGAATGAGAAGATGTGTTCAAACTTTTGGCCTGGACTGTATGTTACCTGCAAGAAATATAACTTTTCCGTCAGGCAGCTCTGAGGGGAGCGGGAGTTTAGAAAAAGGAGTCAAAAAGGAATCGATTCGTTGAATCGATATAGCCTGCCAAACGTACAGGGCGTGAAAAAAAGTTTGCATGTTGTATAGACTGTGCTGGGTGATTGTTTTGTGGTTTTTTAGTTGTTATCCACTATATGTGACTGTTAATGGGTGGCAGAAGATAAATAAGTTTCTACTCAAAGCTGTTGGAAGAGTTTTTTTTTTTGCCGCCGCTGTTGCTGCATAGTGATTAATCCACGCTTGTGATTAGACTGTCGGCTACTGTTTGCTAATTCAACTGGAGCATTTGGTAAATCATTGTTACCGGACCGGATAACGAAAGGCTGGATCCAGATAGCACTCTAAGCCTCAGGGAAGCGTTTAGAGCACCTCTGGCAACGTGGGAGAACATGCAATGGCGTTTGGACTGTTTGTTACCCACCTGTGAGCTGTGATTGAACCCTGCGTTGTTTCCACTGAAGATGAGGACGGGGCAACGTTGTTCTTCTTCATGGAACTAGTTATTCATATTGCACAAGGTACCTTGTTTTATATTATTTTATTTTATTTGCTTTTTGAGTGAAGCAACCGCCAAGTTTTGGTCACTACGTTCCCTAGCAACGATTCAGGCCTGTAACGTAGGGTTTGGCTGGTTTGTTTAATGCACGTTGAGAATACATTGGTAAATTGAGTGTAAGTGTATTCAGTTGTTTAATTAAAAAAAAATGCACACTGTTTATTTACATTAATTTATTCTGATTAAAATGCTTATGTTAATACTGTATACCTTGTGCTTAGTGATAATCTATTATTAGCACAAGCACAGTAGTCGGTAGTGGCCCAGAGCCCACTCATCAATTATAAGTTTTACTGTGCTTGAGGAGAATATATGTTTTATTTAGATGTATGCCTCATTTGTTTAGTTTAATTAAAGTTTTCAATTGTTTCAGACTACATACTGGGTTTTAAAGGTATGCCAATTCTCATCTACAATACTAGGTACTTGGATCACTGAGGGTATTGGGTAGGTTCTCCATGCCCACCCTGGCAGATATACCCAGGACATGGTGCCAATCCATTGCTTGATACAATCACCTACACAGACACATTATATGGGGGCAATTTATAGCAGCTGATTCACCTTGGACTGTGGGAGGAAACCGGGGAACCCAGAAAAACCCACGCGGACATGAAGAGAACATGGAAACTCCACCCAGATCGGACTTCGAACCTGAATTCCCAGTGCTTAAAGGCTAACCTGATAACCACAAAGCCATCATGTCTATAGATACCTAAACTAGATTTAATTTTATTGCTCAGCTTTTAGCAAGCCCTCCTGTATTTAAACATAAAGTAATGCATAATTTTTTTAATCCTTGTTTTAACATTATTATCTTTTTTAACAATCCATATTGGAATTTGTTTTGTAATGATTAACTTTCAGGGGTGGCAGAGGGGGGGAAAAAAATCATCCTTCAGCCATGTATAGCACTGATTGTGACTACAGTGATGATGCAATAGACAATTAAGTCTCCACTTACCTGAAATTGTTGTTTTACAATATCTTTGGAGGTTTTTACAAAATTAAGTCTGGAGAAGCTGATGTGAAGCATGTAAAGAATATGAAAAATCAGTGTGTAATTCTTACTTCGTCATGAAGAGCTGTTTAAAAAGAATGCGATCACTAATCTGCTCGGAGGAAATGAAATGTTCTCATCAGTGCTATACGAGGATGTTCTGTGTAGCGTCAATGGTGCAACAAAATAGCACTGGTAAAAATCAAGGCTGCCACCGATCACATTACTATACAAGCAATCCCCTGATAAGATAAACACCAGATGGTCATGTTTGCCACACTGTCGCGCGCTGCTTGTTTTATTTACCAGTGAACACACAGACTCTATCTTGTGACTTGCCTCCATAAAGTATTTACTCATTCCTGAATGGTAGAGCTGCATAACAAATTGCCCTGCAACGAGTAAGGTTGGGTGGGTCGGCCCCGTTTAACAAGCCATCTGTTGGTGCAGCGGTTGGGAATTTTTATTTTAGACCAGGGTGCTAGGTGAATTAATTTTTTTCTATAAACTGGTTAATTCGCAACACCTTTTTTTGAGTTAGACCAAAAATAACTGTAAATATATAATTGGATCTTGTATTAATAAGCACGATACATATAGCCTTGTTTTGGGGTCACTAAGGAGAATGGATCATTCGTAAATCCAGTCAAAAAACCCCGATGCGATCACTTCAAAAGATCGACAATGAAAACTTGGAACTGGTGCTGGATTCTCACAAAGAATCAGGCTGTACATTCACTCTGTAAAAAAACTGTTGCTCAGTCCAAAGCTGCTAATGTGAAGATGAGAAGTGGTCATGTTAGTAGGATGCTTACAATGTTATATACTGTATTTCGTAAATTAATATTATGCTTTTGATTAAAAAGGTGTTTAGGTGTAGAAAGAATCTAAAGCTGAAACATTTTTTTGAACTCCCGATTTTAAGCTTTGTGTTCCAGAGGCACAATGTATCAGGCAAAATGTATTTTTTTACTAACCTTTCACCCTATTGTGATTAATCAAGGCATCAGCACTGTGGGGAAGGTAAGCACTGGAAAGGCTCTGTACATCTGGTAGGTAAAAAGAACTGGTGAACACAGCAGCTTTCCCCCCTCTTTTTTTGTCAAAGAAAGCATCTGGCAGCTGTGACCATTTTTGGAAGTTGCTGGGAGAGGCATCAGTGGAAGAACTTATGAATTGGAAACAAATAAAAGGTTATCAATACCTGTAAATAATAAAAAATAAAAAACAAAGGTAACGAGACATGCTGAGAGAAGCAAAATAAAACTAATTTTATGCCGCCACAGTGCCTGAGAGTTATGGGAGCCAATATTTCCTTGATTTCTCTTTTTTTTTTTATTTTTTTTTTTATTTTTTATTTTTTATTGGGTCTGGTTCATTTCATTTTCTTTTTGAGAATCCCCATAGGATCTTAATTGGGTTTAGGTTGGCATGGGCCAGGTCTTGCTGGAAGATGAAATGTGCATCTTCATACAGATCCTTAGCAGGAGGAACCATGAAGTTCTCTAAAACATTTTGGTAGATTGTTGTGGTGATCTTGGATTTAAGAAAGCAGAGTTCACCAACACTTGCACCCCAAATCAAGACTGACTGGAGATTTCACACTGGACCTCAAGCAGTTTGGATTCTGTTCCTCAGAAGTAGAGGATTAGTGTGTCACACTCATTTTAAAACATTCGTGCCCTGCAAAATCTGGGCGGATTTCTCCACAGTATTTCATTTTTTGAATTCCTGTTTTCTTGGGTTTACTGAGCTGGAAGCTCAAATTATGTAAAAATGAACATGTAAATACTTTAAATACAATTTTGGACACTGAACATATAATCAATGAAAGGTTCAAACTTTTTGAATGGAATTATGGAAATTTATCAAATTTTTCTTTGATATTTTTTTTTTTTGAAAATGGTCTGCATATATATAACCAAAGATATTGCTTTTGTAAAATATTCAAAATTTCAATCAGCATCTGGATGTATTAAAGTGAATTTAAATAAAGATTACAGTTATTTCATGTTGGGTTTGATGACCTTAATTTCAATTAGTTTCTTTCTACAACACTATTTGCTTTGATGTAATGTTTGTCATAATTACCATTATTTATATATTTCCTTTGGCTTAACCAGGTAAGTAATAAATAACATGGTTACAGTGCCAGTTTCAAAAACAACAAATATTACTTAGACAAAGAAGTAAATAACGCTCCAAATAATAAATAACATATATTTATATATTACACTATAAAGAAGATAAAGTGAGAAATATGCACAGCATGACCAACATAAAATTACAAATAACAACCTTAGATAAGTCTGGCAAACCCTGCTGTTTCTGGGTCCACAAAATTATCATTTAAAGCAAACTTGGGTATGAGCACAAATATGAGCTCACGGCAGATCAGAAAAGCATGCTGTGCTCAAAACTGCTTCAGCAAAGACGGAACAGCACACAGTGCGACTGTTAGGAAGTGATTTTTTTCTTGGCACTAGCACAAATGCACTTTTACTTGGTGTAAGGAAGAAAGTATTCACTAAAAGACCCCTCCTCCCCAATTAAACATGCCTTCAAGAATAGTTTTGTTTTTGATTCCTTTCTCTTTGGAGACCCAGGTTTGGCTCTTATGAGCTGCTTACTATTGCTCTGCCTCTCAAAGATGATTCACGTCCTGTGAGGACCTGTGATGCACCAATGAGCACAACTGCTATAAATTCACTGTCTGTTAGGGACTTAATTCATCTGCTACATAGAACACATCTTTCACCACTTTGAAATATGATAGAAGTTTATGCACTAACAAGCAACAAGGTTATTGCCAAATGAAAAGACAATTTTGTGAGAACTTGCTAAGAAAACTCCAACGCCTTGATTGAACAGAACAAACAGAAGCATGTGTCTGTTTAACTTAATCAAAACATAAAATAAGATGCCTTTGTTATTACATGAATGTACCAAAAAATTGAGTAGCAATCCAACAGTGTTTACATTATAACGGTAAAAATAAAAGAAGACATTATTAACAGTAGTGGTGAATAGAATACAGTATTGCACAGGAGATATTGCACAAGAATATATTACACAGAATGTACGTATTTGTTCTAAAAACTGTAGTGCAGTCATTCATTCATAAACTTCCGCTTATTTCTTTATGAGGGTGGGGGGTGGTTCCCCATGCCCATCCAGGGGAGAACATCTCGGGTGCTGGGCAGATACGCCCAGGAGAAGGTGCCAATCCATCGCTGGGTACACAGTCACACACACACCACATGGGGCAATTTAGCTTCATGTTTTTGGACTGTGGGAGGAAACCGGAGAACCCAGAGGAAACCCACCCAGACAGGGATTCGAACAGCGCTGAGAGGCGAATGTGCTAACCACTAAGCCACCGTGCCGCCCTAGTGCAGTCATAATAAAAACCCTTAAACTTTTAAAATTTTGTCACTTTACAACCACAAACTCAAAAGTATTTTATTGAGCTTTTAAGTTGCAGACGCACAAAAAAGAAGCCCATCATTGTGAAGTCGAACAAAAATAATGGACGGTTTTCAGTCACCTTTGCTCTAATACAGCTAAATAAAATCCATTGCAATCAATTGCCTTCAGAAGTCAATTACTTAATTAATAGCTGTGTGATTTAGTATGAATACACCCGTTCTGTGAAGGCCTCAGAGGTTTATTAGGGAACACTGATGGAGAAACTGTATCATACAAAGACAAAGGAACTGACCAGGCAGGTCAGAAATAAGGTTGTGGAGAAGTTTAGAGCAGGGTTAGGTTAGGTCAAGAGGCATCCACAGCTCAGGGGGGAGCATCTGTCCACAGGACAACTGTCGGGCACTCCACAAATGTGGCCTTCATATGAGGTGGAAGCTCAGTGGTTACAGTATTGGACTATCAAGCTGAAGCTGGTGGGTTCTAATCCCATTTTCACTGAAGTTACCAATGTGGACCCTTAAGCAAGGCCCTTAATCCTCTTTACTTTGACTTCAAACAAGTTGGAATACTTGTATGTCGCTTTGGATAGGAGCATCTGCTAAAAGACCAAATGTAAATGTTCATTAAAATGTGGCAAGTAGAAAACAATTGTTTTCAAAGAAAGACATAAGAAGGATTATTTGCAGTTTTCTCCAAACCATGTTGGGGACACAGCACTAATGGAAGAAGTTGCTGTGCTCAGGTAAGACCAAAATTGAACTTGAATTGGCCCGAATGCAAAGCACTATGTGTTGTAGAAAGGTAACACTGCTCATCACCCTGAACACACCATCCCCCCAATATGAAAAAAGGTGGTGGCAGCAGCATCATGCTATAGGTATGCTCTTATTTAGCAGGGACAGGGAAGCCGGTCAGAGTTGATGGGAAGATGGATGAAGGTAATTACAGGGCAATCGAGGAAGTAAACCTAGAAACTGTGAAAGATTTAAGACTGGGAAGAAGATTCACCTTCCAGCAAGACAATAACCTTCACCCTACAGCCAGAACTACAGTGGAATAATTAAGATCAAAGAATATTCATTTGTTAGAATGGCTTTTTCAAGGTCCTAACCTAAACCCTATTGAGCATTTGTTGCTAGACATAAAAATCACTGTTTAGAAATGCTATCTTGCAAAGGAGAATGGGCAAAAATTTTGGTCTTTAGATGTGCAAAGCTGTTTGAAACATAACCCAAAAGACTTGAGGCTGTAATTGCAGCCAGAGATAGTTCTACAAAGTGTTAATATATGGGGGCTGAATATAGCATGTTACACTTTTCAGATCACAATTTTGAATGCTAAGTATCATTTTCACTTTGAATTTGGAATTATGTGATGATTTGTGTTGATCAATCAATCTTAATAAAATACATTGAATTTTTTGATTGTATCGTTTCAAAATTTCAAAGGGTGTGAATATTTGCACGCCACTGTCTATTTACAGCTCTTGCTGCTCAAGATTGTCACACCAGGTACTGAAGTTAAAATTTCACATTATTATAAAATTTCATAAAATGCATTATATTCGAATAATTAGTTTGATTTGGTGCTAATTTTCTTCTCAAGGACAAGGGCAATTCTTTTTAAATACACCAAAAACCAATAGGACTCTTTTACTTAAATAATATGTGAAAAAAAACAAAAATTATGTATACAGTGGTATTAAAACTTGGCTCACCGGCATAATGGTCCTTGTACTAACCACTAGCGGCAATTTTATTTACTGAATAAAAGCCCAACCACAAAACACTGCGGATATACAGGGGTTGGACGATGAAACTGAAACACCCGTCATTTTAGTGTGGGAGGTATGGTGGCTAAATTGGAGCAGCCTGGTGGTCAGTCTTCATTAATGTCACATTGCAGCAGTAAGAGCAGAGAGTGAAGGTTCAGTTAGCAGGGTAAGAGCACAGTTTTGTTAAAATATTGCAATTCACACAACATTATGGGTGACATAAGTTCAAAAGATTGGTTTGGTGAACATGAAAGTGAAGTTGAACATCTCCCATGACCTGTACACTCACCAGATCTAAATATTATTTAGCCACTTTGGGGTGTTTTGGAGCAGCGAGTCAGGAAACCTTTTCTTCCACCAGCATCACGTAGTGACCTGGCCACTGTCCTGCAAGAAGAATGGCTTAAAATCCCTCTGACCACTGTGCAAG
>JAOUQT010044822.1:0-21317 GCA_025769995.1 Xyliphius kryptos
TGACCCCAACCAAGTTGGGGTACTTGTAAGTCGCTTTGGATAAAAGCGTCTGCTAAATAACTAAATGTAAATGTATACAGCATGATGACTCGTGTATTAATTTTGTATGCTGCTGGCGCTCCATTGTCGTGACAGGTGGAAGGGGCGGCGTACGTGGGTTCCTTCATGTGGAAGTCTCGCAGCATCGGATTATGGAACCGGCCACGAGGGGAGAACCTGCTGGACAGTGGCGCACCGTTCTACGACACCTACGCCACAGCGGACGGAAAGTACATGGCAGTGGGAGCCATTGAACCGCAGTTCTATGATCAGTTGATCCGAGGTCAGTGGCTCATTTCCTGTTAATCGTTAGAATGTATAATTTAGTACAAATTAAAGTTCTGAAAATGAGGCTGGGGGCATGGTTTGGAGGATGGAGGGGGGTTGTGGACGCTGAATCTGAAACAGCAGCAGGTGGATTTGTTTTAATTGTTCGTTCTTCAGAAGCTCAGTAAGAGAACGCCGCGTCCCACCCGTGGGCCGGCGGGAGACTGGTCCAGACAGGCATGCGAGTTCTGAAGGTCTTTCTGAGTCAGGTTGTTTCTCTACGACGTGAGGAGGTTTTTTAATCAGATACGGGTTCTGGCCTGGGACCTGATCTGTATGTACGTACAGACTCTCTAATCCTCTAAATGATCCAGGTCCGGGTCATGTTCATGTTCTGCTCCCATAATCCCACCACATTGTGATTCGACCTCCATCACTTTAAACTTGGATGTCCTAGTCCATTTTAGAAAAGTAGGAGAACCCATGAGAACTTCTAAAGAGCATTAGTTTACTAAAACATGCTCAAAAGTGGTCAGGCACCATCAAAAATGGCCAAATCTGGGCGATAGGCCCCGGACTGCAGGTCAGTAAGTTCCTTTTTATTTAACCTCAGTCTCCTGGTTTTTGATTCAGGTTTAGGATTGGACGCCGCCTCTCTCCCTGCTCAGATGAGTATCTCTGATTGGCCAGCGCTGAGACAGGTGTTCACACAGACCTTCGCTCAGAAGACGCAGGTGGAGTGGACACAAGTCTTCAACGGAACGGATGCCTGCGTGACCCCCGTGTTGTCCCTGGAGGAAGCTGGGTCGCATTCGCATAACCGCGAACGTGGCTCCTTTGTAAGCAACTCGGAAGGTGAGGTCGCTCCTCGCCCAGCACCCGTCCTTTCGCGCACCCCTGCTCAGCCCGGACTGTTCCGCGACCCACTGATTGGTGAGCACACTCGTGCTGTCCTGAAAGAATATGGTTTTGAGTCGGCGGAGCTCGAGCGGCTGATATCTGCCGGCGTGGTGGAGTGTAACGAAGCCAGAGCACGTCTGTGAGGGGGCAGAGCCTCAATGCAAACGACTAACGGCTGCGTGATGAATGAGTGATGCAGAACGAGCAATAAGACTCAGGAATCAATTCATCTCGACTCATCAAATTGTGCTCTATCTACTTAGATCAGTGCCTAAAACTTATACCCTTTTATATGCAGTATTAATAATGACTATTGATGATCAGTAATGAATAATTAATAAGAATGTTTGTGGAATTTAAGAGATGCCTGTCAATTCCTTTCTCAGACGAGAATACAGATTTTGGGTGACTCCTACGTTTATGTGGCTCCCTTTTTGACTCAACTCAAATGTTTAAGGAAATGTTTTGTAGTTCTTAAAACACTTTAGGAACCGCAAAAAAACCACACACCTTTAGGACCCTGGAGTGATCCAACCATCACCATTGTGGGAACCTGAGGGTTTGTGGGTAAATGATTTGCACTATATTGCCAAAAGTAATTGCTCACCTGCCTTGACTCACAAGTGAGCTTAAGTGACACCCCATTCCTAATCCATAGGGTTCAATATGACGTCAAACCACCCTTTACAGTTTTAACTGTTCTAGGACGACCATCCACAAGGTTTAGGGAGTGGTGTTGCTTAGGGGTTAGGGTGTTGGGCTAGCAATCTAAGGTTGTGGGTTCAAATCCCAGGTCCACTGACCTTGAGCAAGACCCTTAACCCTCATTGCTCCAGGGATGCTGTATCAACCCTGTGTTCTGTCCCCAATCATCAAGTTGGGATGCTTGTAAGTCGCTTTAGAGATAAGCGTCTGCAAAATAACCAAATGTAAATGTAGGAGTGTGTTTATGGGAATTTTGGACCATTCTTCCAGAAGCGCATTTGTGAGGTCACACATTGATGTTGGACAAGATGGCTCTCAGTCTCAGCTCTAATTCATCCCAAAGTTGTTCTATCGGGGTATTGTCAGTACTCCGTGCAGACCAGTCAAGTTCATCCACACCAGCTTTTTAGAGCGAGCCATCCTTTCACAAATATTTGTAAAAACAGTCTGCATGTATAGCTGCTTGAATTTATACACCTGTGGCCATGAAAGTAATAGGAACACCAGATTCTGATCATTTGGATGGGTAAGCAAATACTTTTGGCAATATGGTGTAGATTCAAGATGATATTAGATTTTAATCAATAATAAGTAATAAATAAGTAAATTTATTGAACCTCCAGCCGTGCTGAGCTGTTCCATAGCTTTTGAGTGAGCGTTTTTATGGAACTATTTCAGGTGAGTTATTAATGTGTGAGTGTGGTTATAAATCTGTAATGTAAATCCGAGTTTCTGTTGCAGGTTTGTTTGAGGAGCCGTATGTTTTCATTTCAGGACCTGCACCTGCTCATGGCGGGTCACGCTCCGATTCTTTAAATCGTTACTTTTAGGAGTTTTTATAAACTGTGTATGTTGTTACAGGGGAAGGGCGCAATTCTGTGGTGTGTGCTATGCTGCGGTTTGGGTAGTTTTCAGTGATGCCACAAAAAAGTAGGTTTTAACATAAATCTGTCTCCAGCATCCTTTATCTGTGTACAGTTTGTGCACACAGGGTTTGAAAATGGTGACAGACATGACAAAGATGAAGAAACTTCCATTAGTACGGAGCAGGATATATACAAACCGGATTCCAAAAAAGTTGGGAGACTAAACAATTTGTGAATAAAAACTGAATGCAATTATTTGGAGGTGCCACCATCTAATCTTTTATTCAGAATAGAACACAAATCACAGATCAAATGTTTAAACTGAGAAAATGTATCATTTTAAGGGAAAAATATGTTGTTTCAAAATTTCATGGCGTTAACAAATCCCAAAAGAGTTGGGACAAGGCCATTTTTTACCACTGTGTGGCATCCCCCCTTCTTCTTACAACACTCAACAGACGTCTGGGGACAGAGAAGACCAGTTTCTCAAGTTCTCGTGTCTAATATCGGCCTATAACTGTTCAGTCGTCTTGGGCCTTCTTTGTTGCACCTTCCTCTTTATGATGTGCCAAATGTTCTCTATAGGTGAAAGATCTGGACTGCAGGCTGGCCATTTCCGTACCAGGATCCTTCTCCTACGTAGCCATGATGTGATTGCTGCAGAATGTGGTCTGGCATTATCTTGTTAAAAAATGCAGGGTCTTCACTGAAAAAGATGACGTCTAGATGGGAGCATATGTTGTTCTAGAACCTGAACATAGTTCTCTGCATTAATGGTGCTTTTCCAGACATGCAAACTGCCCATGCCACAAGCACTTATGCAACCCCATACTATCAGTAATGCAGGCTTCTGAACAGAGCGTTGATAACAACTTGGGTTATCCTTGTCCTTTCTGGTCCGGATGACATGGCGTCCTAGTGTTCCATAAAGAACTTCAAATCGTTACTCATCTGACCACAGAACAGTCTTCCATTTTGCCACACTCCATTTTAAAAGACCCCTGGTCCAGTGCAAACGTCTGAGCTTGTGGAGCTTGCTTAGAAATGGCTTCCCCTTTGCACTGTAGCGTTTCAATTGGCAACTATTGGATTGTGTTCACTGACAATGCTTTCTGGAAGTATTCCTGAGAACATTCTGTAATTTCCTTGACAGTGGCCTTCCTGTTTGAGGTGCAGTGACGTTTAAGGGCCCGGAGATCACGAGCATCTAGTAGAGTTTTATAGCCTTGACCCTTAGGCACAGCAATTTTTCCAGATTCTCTGAATATTTTGATGATGTTATGCACGGTTGCTGGTGATGATAACTTTAAAGTCTTTACTATTTGACACTGGGTAACAATGTACTGGTATTGCTAGGCAACAATGGTGGAATTGGTGATCCTCTTACCATCTTGGCTTCAGAGAGACACTGACACTAAGAAGCTCTCTGTCAGGAGCGCCTAGCGCTCTTATTTTGCAGTTAATGAACTTGGTTTGTTCTCGGTTCCATCCCGTTGTGTTAATTAACTTTTTTGTTTTTTCATTGGTTCCTTTTTGTCAGGTGACGGGAGACTTTTTCTTTATATTCGCTGATTTCCGTTCCACCGTCAGATCGGCATTGGTTTTGTTACGCGTGTTCCGTTTGGCCTATGTTGTGTTTTCTCATGTTTGCCTATTCAATAAACTCTTTGATTTACCGTTCGCCTCCTGGATCCATTCAGAGCGACTGGCGCGAGTGTGACACTCTTTTTATACCCAATCATGTTGTGAGTTGACCTAATTAGTGTTCATTGTTATTTTTCACTGTTTGTTATATGCTCAATTTCCTTTTTCCAACCACTTATTTGCTACATTTCCCAACTTTTTGGGGGATTTGTTGACACTGTGAAATGTTGAATCAACATATTTCTCCTTTAAAATGTTACATTTACTCAAATTAAACTTTTGATCTGTCATCTATGTGGTATTATGATTAAAAAATTGACATTTGCCATCTCCACATCATCGCATTCAGTTTTTATTCACAATTTGTTAAGTGTCCCAAACTTTTTGGAATCCGGTTTGTATTTGAAACTATTGAATAAAGGAATAATAAAGTGATTAAAAAACACCCGAAATATGTCAAAGCTACAAATAAAGTCTATTTTTTTTTTAAACCTCCACTGTCAACAGAGTATAATGAAACGTTCCCAACTATTTTGAAAGGTTGAGAGTGGTGGTTGTCATAGCGATAAAACTAAAGAACGTCACTTGAAACGTCAGACCAATTGAGTTCTGAAGAAGCTTAGGCTGAGTTACAGAACGCTCCAGCAAATTTCAGAGGATTATGAAGGGTATAATGCCAAAAAAAAGAAAAATAATATTTAAGATTCCACAAATAAGTTCAGATAAGAGAAATATGTCTTAACACTAAAATTTTGCACTTTTTACTGAGA
The DNA here is from genome assembly GCA_025769995.1 of Xyliphius kryptos. Lineage (NCBI taxonomy): Eukaryota > Metazoa > Chordata > Actinopteri > Siluriformes > Aspredinidae > Xyliphius > Xyliphius kryptos. The sequence goes on from JAOUQT010044822.1 coordinate 5,192, forward strand.
CATGTTGATTTAAATATGTAGGCAGTGTTGGGCAAGCTATCTGTCAAATTTAGTGAGATAAGCAATTTGTTACGCTACAGTAAATAAAGCTTTACCGATTAAAACATTTATTGAAGAAGAGCCAATAGTCTTAACACACAAAAAAACATCTATATATGATTCAGTCAATAACTAGAGCTTACTGATAAAAAAAAAAATACCATGTACTGTGCATACTATCTAATTTTAGGATGATATCTATCTACATGTAAGGTTTAAAAAAATACACTTTCATTAAAGACTGTGGATAAACATAAGACAGGTTCATACCACCACGTTTGCCCCTGCTAGTCAGCATAATTTAACATTCCTTAATGATGGTGCTTTTACTCATTTTTACCAATCTAAGGTGAACTGTAGGGTATTATTTTGCACACCTGTTTCATTATAGCCTACTGCAGTAGAGAAAGTAATGCGTCACCTGAGTTGTGGGTTCTTAGGTTGGTGTCAAATGTTTTAGACGTCAACAACAGTTTGGTTTTGGGATTGCAAAGAAGTGCTTATTTTGCAGATAAGTCTTCATCTTCTTCATCTATGTGCTCACACACAGCACAAAATGATGCAGAAAGAGACAGGAGAGCGAGAAGTACACTGATGTCACACCGTCACTTATCTGTCAAATATATGACACGTTGAATCCTTTGAGGAAAAAAAATGTTTAAATGTATGCTTTGCAATCCCAGAAGTGTTGGAAATGTTTAAAACGAGGGAATATTAACATGTAACAAGTGTTAACTTATGTCGACCTGTGTACTACCTGTAGATAAGAGTTTCTCTACAATCTTTGGTCAAACTGTTTTTAAGCTTACGTGTATTTTTCATCATTGTGAAATTAGATTAGCATTTACATATGTTTTTTATATCAATAACCTTAGGTTATTCAGGCTGAATTACAGTGTGTCACAAAAGTAAGTACACCTCTCACATTTCTGCAGATATTTAAGAATATCTTTTTTTAATAGGACATGAAAATTTGTCCAAAAAAATGTATATTTTCTTTGACACAATGAAAAGTAGTCTGTGTGCAGCTTATGTAACAGTACACAATTATTCTTCCCTCAAAATAACTCAATATAAAGCCATTAATGTAAACCACCGGCAACAGTAGTGTTACCTTAGTGTTCCTAGGTCTCAGGTGTGCATAGGTATCAGGTGTTCAATTTTGTAATACAGCTCTCACGCTCTCTCATACTGGTCACTGAAAGTTCCAACATGGCACCTCTTGGCTAAGAACACTTTGAGGCTCTTAAAAGACTAATTGTATGGTGCGTATAGGTTTGGTGTGAGGGGGCTTTTAGTGTAAATGCTCTATAACGTCAAAACACTATGGCAAGACAGATCCTTACACTGTTAAGTGCTGAAATGGTGAGCGATTCCACCTGTAGTGTTTCTCTGCATTAACCTGTCCTCTCTTGCTTTTGTCTTTCATAAGTGACCAGGCTTCTTATTGGAGTTGAATGAGTTTGTGATGTTGTAAAGATTCAGTATTTTATTAACATAGTTGAAAAAAACAACTGCTTATGCTATGGCTGATCGTGTCACCCCTTTGGCCTTCATCTGGACAGTCACTTCCGAACAGCAGTGATTTTTGCAAAGTCACTGAAAACTGTAAAAATAGGCTGCCGTTAAATATGGTTTGTCAGATAATTAAGGAAACTCCAATAACTTAATGATCAATGTTACCTGATGCCTTAACCTTGGTGCTAACGTGGTGCTAATTCTCACTCTATATCATTACCACTGCTAAATACTGGAAAGATCTACACAACACTGTCAATTGTACAATGTACAGTAGCTTCTAAATAGTTGACATTAGGTCATTTAGCAGACGCTTTTATCCAAAGCGACTTATAGGTATCCCAACTTGGTTGGGGTCTAAATACAGAGTTGATACAGAACCCTGGAGCAATGAGGGTTAAGGGCCTTGCTCAAGGATGCACATTAGTAACTTCAGTGGTTTTACTACAATTTACAGGCGAGGACAGGTGTGGGCAAATGTTTTGACTTGTGGGCAACATTGGGAACTAAATATTGACAGGGCCGTGATCAGATAAATAGCGTGCTGTCGTGTGAAATGATATAAATGACATGGAAAAACTTACGTAAAAGCTTTGGATCCTTAATTGGATATGTAAAGCTTATTTTGCAAATATTTAGCATTTTTAATTACATCCACTATTGAATGCCTATAAATATGACCTAAAAGACTCCGCCTTTTTCTTTAACTTGCTGACTATATCTTTGTTAATCAGTTCCCCAAGGTGAGGCTCTCTCTAGAGGGCGACACGATGACAGTCAGCACATGGAAATTCAGGTTCGAATCCCAAATTGGGTTTATATGTTCTATGTGTGGATTTCCTCTGGGTTCCCGATTTTCTCCCTCAGTCCAAAAACATGGATTCAAGGTGAATTCACCACTTTAACTTGCCCCCATAAAGAGTGTGTGTGTGGGGGGGGGTTGCCCAGAGAAAAATTGGCACCCTGTTCTCCCTGGACTTACGTAGTTGTGCGTCATATAAAAACTTCAAATTAAACTTGCCATTGATTTTCTCATTCTTTTTAAAACCTCACCTTCAGCGAGCAGCGTGCCAGACTTCGAATGCCAGGTAACTCTGAACCGCAGTCTGACACTTTTTTTTGCTGAGCCTGTAAATTATTTGTCCCCTCTGTGCAGAAGCTACCCGTTCTTGCGTTGACCAGCGTAGTTTACATGCTTCGTGATAGTGATGACTGATCTTGCATTCTTTAAAAACAGCAAGCTTTTCTGATCCTATCAGACATACAAACGCTAATCCGAGCTCCATAAAAATATTTTGTTTTTCACTTCCTACTAAACACTCGGCACTCTCGGTCCACTTTCCTTCTCTTTGGTTTTGCATTTACAAAAGAGCTCAAAAGGCAAAGAAGAAGTAAAGTAGAACATACAACACCTTGCCGGTGAAGGGCGCCATCTAAGTGGACATAGCATGGAAAAGGAACACAAGTTAGGTCTAATAATAGAAAATTTGAATAATATGATTTGGAGGTTCGCCAGGCCAGATCGAAAGGCCAAATGAGCCGCAGCTTTCCCATCCCCGTTATGGGATTGCAAAAAAGAGAGCAAAATCATACAATAAGAAACTTAAGTATCAAGTAAACATCAAGTATTCGGATGTCCGGTATAATTCCAGCAGTCTCAATTCTTTTAATCTACTTAATAAAGACTAAGATTATTTAAACTGAGGAAATGTGGTTTATTACTTCTCTATTTGCAGTGAATGTGGTATTTAGCTAAAAGTACAATATTATTGATGGCATCGGAGGAACTGAAATTTTCTACATAAACACTGGAACGCGAATATGACGTCACTTTAAGCTTCGCCTTCTGACGTCCGAGGTCATCGTATGGACACGCCCACCATTAAGCCGGAGCTGTCGCCATCTTGTCCGTTTAACTGGAGATTGCGAACGTCGTCGATCAGTGCTCTTGTATGAAATCCAGTTTAAAACCGTAAATTCCATAAACCTGGTAATTTTTACATTTCTTTATGTCACGTATATGTAAGACTTGGTGTTTTAGCGTAGACTGGTACCGTTCCCCTTGCTATGGATGAAGCGAAATGTTGTAGCTAACGCGGTTTAGCAAACGCAGCTAGTAACATCAGATTAGTAATTATAAAGAGTAGTGTCTGCAATTTACAGTGCTTAATTTGTCGGTTTTTCTTCGTTCTGTTGAACTGTCGGTTGGTATTCGTCGATGAATAATTGAATTAGATGTGTTCGGGTATGAGTATTCGACGTTGTTGACTGTTGTGTAAGAGGAGTTCGGTTGGGTTACACTAGGCCTTAGTTTTACTGTTGTGGCTCACTTTATAAGTAACCATGAATAACGTGCACAGTGTATAATATCTTCTGAAACGATATGTTTGGAAAAAATTCTGACCAATATACACATTACGGGCCGAAAGTTTCAGAACATTAGAGTTTAAAAGTCAAAGTTATGCGAACATAAAGAATAATATCCATTTCAGAATTAAACGCAAACGTCTTTTAGTGAACCATGCAACGGTTTAAAAAATTAAAGCTGTTCTGTAGCAATCAACGCTGGTCAAGCTTTGAAATCTGGCGCTACTTATGCTTACAGATGTTCCTACTTTTTTGGGAAAAAAACAATAACTTTAAATTCACTTTTTTGAGCATCAGTTAATCATTGTACTGCACAAAGTAGTCTGTTGCTACAAAGATGGTGATAAATGGGCAATTAACGGTAGAAAAGAGAAACGTAGGTATTTTCATCAGAGAAATTGCCAAGAAAGTCATTGTGTCTGAGTACAGGTTTTTGTTTTTTTGTAAGTGAATATAGGGAGTCACTGACCTGAAGACCTAAATCGGAGGATTAATTTGTGTGATGGGTGACTTACAGAACGACAGCTTAATAGTGATCATAGTAAGCAAATCTCATTTTCGAGCTGCAGGTTTGGCAGGATGAGTCAAGAGCAAGAAAGCCATTGTTTGCTAAAATGTCAGATTAGGACAAAGAGGCTTGCATTATTCGTGAAATGATATGGATGTTTTATCAGTATTATGGACTGATAAATCCATTAAAATATTTTGTTCACCAAGCAGTATTTTTGTATGCTGTCAAGTAGGAGCTGAATAGTTTCCAAATGTAATGCTGGAGTTTATGGACAGATGAAACCAAATTTGAGCTTTTTGCAGTGCATGAGTACAGACAACGAAATGAAAACTTTAGCTGAATTGGGCTAACAAAATACATACCAATGAAAGAAAATTTGGGAAGAGAACTCAGTCTTTGCTTTAATCATCTTTTAAATTTCAGTTAATTCAATCAAAGCTTTTTCTTATGCACAGTAAATAAACAGATTATTATCTTCTGCTTAATCCTCAAGGGTAGCGGTGGGGTTCCCCATGCCCATCCAGGGGAAAACATTTTGGGCGCTGGGCAAATAACACAGGTCACTATTCTGTCGCTGGGCGCACACTAACACGCATGCACAGGCTATGTGGGGCAATTTAGTGCAGTCAGTTTACCTTGAATCCATGTTTTTGAAATGTGGGTGGAAACCGGAAAACTATCACAGACACAGGGAGAATATGAAAACTCCACTCAGATTGGGATTCGAACTGGGAATTGCCAGCACTGAGAGGTGAACTTGCTAACCATTAAGCCTGTTGTCAGTTCAGACACACTGAAATCCAAGCACGGAAAACAGAACAGTGCAACTGCACAGTAAGCCACATATCATGTGTGTATGGATTAATACATGACAAACACATTTTTTCTTCACCAACTTATGGACATCGTTTTCGATATACCAGACTATAGAGACTGAAACCAAAGTAAAGTCTATCAGTTGTTTAGCAGGCACTGTGTTGACCAGCTACTAATTTATGATGGGTGTTGGTGTATATGATGCAGTTGTTTTTAACATGCCCATTGTTTTAACATGTATGTCATTGTTTATTTAAAAAACTATTTTATTACTCTCTTTAGATCTTGACAGTTTTGACTGTTTAGTGAACAATTCTGATACATGAAATTTTTCAGTACAATGGGCAATGAGTACCCCAGTGAAAATAGGTAACTGCATTATAAATTAGTATTTGGTTAAAAGCAGGCTGCGCTGAGTTACATATAGCATAAACTATCTGTATGTACTAATATCCTGATTATTTGTTTAATATTGAATCTTAGTTTTAGATTTATGTGAAAATGCTTCAGGTTTTAGATTTATTGTGGTGGTTAAGTAATTTTTGCATTGTTTTTTGTTTGTTTGAAAACACGAGTTTTGCATGAAAGATATTCAAATTGTCCAATTTTGTAGCTAACATTGTTATGGCAACAATACGCACACAGTTACCAGAAATGATCTGAGTAGCACTCAAGTTTGAGGACATTAGAACTTGTCACATTTGTGGCTCCAATTGTTTTCAGACATGCTTTGAAGATGGCCAATGAGAACAGAAATGCAAAACATTTGAGCCATGTGACTTTACCTATGGAAATGTGCTATATTTGCCAACACTGAACCTTTAGTGTCACTAATTTCTGGTAATTTTGGTAGGTTTTTCTTAGGAAAGGGTTTACATTTTTAAAATTACTCTGGTTGATTGGTGAGGCTTAGTAACTGATGTTACTAGCCTCGTCTTCATGAAGTGCTTAAAGTGCTCAATTTATGTTCAGTGTGTTTGGTTACGTTTATACAGTAAATAGCAAATATTTGATCCAAATAAAGCAAAAGAGTGCAATGGTTTCAAATATATCACGCATTAGTCAAGAGTTGAATAGGAAGCTGGGAATAAAATCAATATGATTCCACATTCATTCAACAAACACCATCTAAATAGTAGGACAGTTTGCAACCTATCCGTGTTTGCGTTTGGAATACTGCACACCTTGTTTAAAAAGCCAAAATGAAGAAGTTATTTAAATACTAATAGCAAAAATATGTCTTTCTTATCTCTTTCTTGTTTCATGGAGGTTTAACATGGAATTGGTTGAAGACAAAGTTTACATTTTAGAGTTTTAAAAAAAATTGTTACATATTGTTACTTAAATGTTACTTTTGTAACACGCTTTATAAATTTAGTGGTTGTGGTAGTAGACACAAGCCACTCAGAAGCCTTGATTACAGAATCATTCTGTGTAATCCTTAGCCTATATTTTAAATTCCTTACTTAGAAATGTACAATTTAAATCATGTGCATTTAATATGTATAAAGTTGTATTTTGTCTAAATGTCACACAGCTGTTGGTAATACAGACCTGGTGATATATTTGTGTAGAAGACTGTCTTATACAGATAAACCTTCATCTGTGAGCTTTTACTCAAGCTTAGTGCTTTTACCTCTTCAAAAGTTCTATAAATTTGAATTCCTTCCCGTTGGCCTGTTTTTACTTTTCTTCAAATCATTACCCTGAGTGTTATGAACGAGGAGTTTACTTCCCCTGCTGTTTGTATTTCCATTCCCCTGATGCGCCCCTGTGACATCTAGCCTGAAGACATTTGTGTTTTCCACTCAACCCCGTGAATCCAACAATCAGTCACTATATTAATAAAAAAAAAGGACTTGTATTCCACTACGAGCATGTTAAAGAGCAGTTTCTCAGTGAAGAAACCTTCTCAGACCTCTCTGCCACACTTTTAAGCTTTACTCATCGATCAAGTCTTCCTTCAGGATTGTTGACTGAAGACAACCCTGAAGAAGTGCACGTAGACCCAACTTACGTTCTGCAGGTAAACATGCTAATCTTTTTTTTTTGTCTTTTGCTATTTATACTATCTTATACTGTATTGAAATGTATATATACTGTATTGAAGTGACCAAAAATGGAAAGGTTGACTGAGGCTTGTAGAAATTCAGTTAATTCAAACGGTATCATATTTAACATTACAGCCACAGCGGCTTGTTAGTGCTGTCCCCCTTGCTTTTATGGGAACTTATTTCTAAATTTAAGTATAATGAGCTGATCAGTAATTAACAAGTGCAGACTAAAACATTTTAACACAGATCAATTCTAATATTAAGTGACTGAACCCAAACTGAACTATTTGTGGTAAATTTAAGTATATTCAAAAAAGACTTAAAACTATAAGCTTATATTTAACTGTTCCTGCAAATTTATTTCCTATATAACTGTTCCACAAAAAAATGGCGCATTACATTTCCCAATACCCTGATAGTTTAGTGGGCCAATCCTAAACACATCAGAAGAGTTTAGTGTGAGGTTTTTAAGTTCTCATTCCTGTTAGAATGCTACTCTTTGTCATTTATTTTATCAACATGTTCTTTTTTCAGCTTTTACCCTTTATTATCCAGGGGTTGCCACAGCGATGATCTCGCATATTAGACTTGGCAAAGTGTTTTATGCCTAATGCCCTTCCTGACACAACCCCCACTTCTACAGGACATGGGAAAGACAGATTTAGATCAGCCGATTTACCTTAAATCCATGTTTTTGCTTTTGCATGTAAAGTAGGTAAATTGTGACCCATCTGGCTTTCCAAAACTTTTAAATAAATGCTCTTTGAAAAACATGTCCTATAATTTATTCAAGGTACAGATAAAGTTCTTGTTTTTTTATATATCTGTTACTTTTTCTGATCATAATGTATTATAAAAAAATAAGTTTTTCTGATAAAAATAATGTTTTTAAAGGTTTTATGTCATACTGGGAAGTAGTCATAATGTTTTGTTGGTTTGTCTGATGGGATGTTAAAATGCTCTATAAGTGTTTTTTTTTTTAAATTTTACATAGAAATGGTATTTTCCTGTAAAAAGACAAAATTCACTGCTCAAAAAAATAAAGGGAACACATAAACAACACAATGTAACTTTCACACTTCTGTGAAAACAACTTATCCAGTTAGGAAGCAACAATTGATTGTGAATTAATTTCACTTGCTCTTGTGCAAATGTAACAGGCAACAGGTATAAATGAGAGGCACTTTAGCAAGGAGTGGTTCTGCAGGTGATTACCACAGACCTTTTCTCTGTTCTCATCCTTTCTGGCTGATGTTTTGGTCATTTTTGCATTTTGCACTTTTGAACATCTGCGACCTCTTCAGGAACATGCCCAGGCGTTGTGGAAAGGTCATACAGGCACGTGAAAGGCCACACACACACACACACACACACACACACTAATGGGTCTTATTTTAACTTGTCTTGAGGGATTTCCACTGAAGTTGGATCAGCCTGCCATTTGATTTTCCACTTTAGTTTTGCATATGATTCTCAATCCAGACCTCCATGGGATAATAATTTTGATTTACATTTTGATAATTTTTACATTATTTTGTTCTGAACGCATTCCACTATCTACTACATAAAGATTTCCAACTGAAATATTTTATTCATTGAGATCTAGGAAGTGCTATTTTAGTGTTCCCTTTATTTTTTTGAGCAGTGTATATATATATATATATATATAATACGTGTGTATGTGTGTGTGTGTCTCTGTGTGTGTTGTTGCTCTCTTTTTTTTAGGTCCAGAACAAGGTTGTGGCGGTTATCTTTCCTCATCATCAGGAATGCTTGGATCTCCTGATATTGACCTGAATGGAAAGTACGAGTCATACATGGACTGTCTGTGGATCATCTCAGTCAGCACTAATAAAATAATTCAGCTGACTTTTACCAGTTTCGAGCTGGAGGCAGGTGTTGGTTCCTCCTGTGTTTATGATTATGTCAAGGTAAAAACACTACTTTAAATTATAAACCGGTTTCATAATAATCAGAGCTGTAATAAATTAAATCATGATTTGTTAAATGTGCAGGTATTTGATGGTAATGATATGAATTACCCGCTGGTTGGAACATTCTGTGGAAATACAATACCCACCCCATTTCTGTCTGCCAGTAACTTCTTGACTGTGCACTTTGTCTCTGATAGCCTGGTGGCATTTCGAGGGTTTAACGCCACCTACAGTACAGCTGATAGTAAGGTTTGCATTCTAAGCAGTTTGTTTTGTTTGACATTAAAAGGTGCTTATTAGGATTCCTTCTCTTCATGCATGTGTACAGGACTGTGTGGAGGAACCTACAATGCCACAACCACACCGCAGACCATCACCTCTCCATCTTATCCTAACTCATATCCACCCTTTACCTTCTGTCGCTGGGTGTTGGATGCTCCACCTCAGGAGGTGGTGAAAATTATTGTCCAACAATTTCAACTGCAGCCCAATCAGAGCTGTTCAAGCAAGTTCTTGGAGATGAAGGACTGGCCTTTGGTGAGATTAAGCTCAGGATCATGTTTATAAATTCTTTACTACATTTACATTTTATTTATTTTGTTAAAATATGCTAATTAATAGTACTTCTTTAAAAGCTTTAGTTTATTACTCAATATTTTCATAAATGTAATCTTCAAACTGTAAAAAGATTTCAATAATACAAAAATCAAATGTTGGATAGTTAAACAGAGTGGTTTAAAAACTGCTGGATTCCCTAATACATTTGATCCCTTATAAATACTTTACATTTTTTCTTCTTTGCTAAATTTGTTTTTCTTATCTTTTTAAGTCTTTTTTTTGCTTTTGGGCTGGCATCTTGCCGGAGTTTAGAAAGGGCTAGTAAATTAAATTGTAATGATTTTGGACACACTATAATGCCAATAGAATCAAGCTGTTTTTTTAAAGACATTTTGTGGCATGAAATGTTTTTTGTTCACATTTGATGTGGTGTGGTAATTACAGAATTTTACCTATAAGAGACTGTCTTTATATATAGTTTTCTGCCTGGATAGTTTAGTTTGACTCATTGGTCTGTTTTAGAAGCTTTTATGTGTCTTTTTTGCAATTAGTGATGATTTAAAGTTCTGCTTGTTTTTTCTCAGGGAGATTATGGGCAAGTCCATAAATTCTGTAGTTCCGACTCCCACATCCCCGACTTTTACAGCTACGATCGTACTGTGCATCTCACCTTCAAATCTAATGACTTTATGCAGGGAAATGGTTTTAGTCTCACCTATCAGGTAGCAGGTATGTTTTACACATGTACTTTAACAACCCTACAAAACATTTAGGTTTAAGTTTATGTATTTACCATATATAATCATTTTTTAAAGTAAAGCATTGTCTCATGGGTGGTGTCACTTTGTAGAACACAGTATTGCTTATAAGCACTTTTTTTTGAAGAACACACAAGACAAAAGTAACTAAACCACTTTTGATGTTTAGGAAGACACTATTAGAGTATGGCTAGGTGACTCATCATTGTAGCAATACAGCACTGTTGATTAATTTTTTTATGAAATAATTTTAGACAGTTGAAGAAGATCTGCACTAGATGAAAGGAGCACACATCAAATTGAATTGCAAAACTGCAATAATTTTATTTTTGTACATTGTAAGACATTATTTAATTTTTTTTATTTAAAACTTGATTTAACAATACATAATATATTGTTTGTAGTAACAATATTAGTTACAGCAAAAATCAGTATGATCATAGTCTTCTAAATGTTTAAACCACTGTCTAAACTTCTAAAACTTTTAAACAGTTTTGAGAGTTTTCTTATGGTGTCATTAGGTTCAATTATCATTACCTCGGTTTCATCTGAATTTTATAAAATAAATTACAAGACCATAATCTTTTATCTCTTTTTACATCTGTCCCATAGTGTGCATAGTTAATAAATATTTACTGTTTTCCTTTATTTTACAGGGTGTAGTAGAGTTTATGAGCAGACATATGGCTATCTAAAAAGTCCTGGATGGCCGGCAGTATATCCCCATAGTGTGGACTGTTCAATAGTCCTGCTTGCTCCACAGAATTTCTCTATATCCCTGTTTTTTCACAGCTTTGATGTGGAGACTCATCCCTCCTGTGACTTCGATTATCTAGAGGTTTGCAACAAACATCATTCTGACTTATGATACACACTGCAACAGATGATATAGTTTCATGGGATACATATTATGCAGTTATGTTTTAGGTTACAAAAGCAAGCAATAAATATTTTGTAATATGTAATTACTTAATGACTTACAAGAACTTAAGTAGTTTAAACGAATGTTATTTAATAATCTTATTCAATAAAAAAAAATCAGTTCTGTGGCATTTGCAGCTATAGTAATTAATTGTCTGTGACTTGAGGGGGAGGACAGACTGAGTCACTTCATTCCGGTTGAGTCGATGGAATCTCTTTCCGCTTGACATATGATGTCACAGCATATAATGCTGCACACGTCATCAGACAGAGCAGAATCAGGTGTGCTATTCAGTCCCTGCCTCTCCATCCCCCAGCGTCACAGTCACAATGTCCTACAAAGATTATCAACCAATCTTCTTTTAAAACACAACCTGGACATCCACCTGCATGCTGTCATAGAAACTGTTTTTTAAGCATCACTGCTGTTGAAGAACTTACTTTTAACACTGCACTGTGAAAAATAGTCAGTAAAAATAGACCAAATAGTGTGTAGAGGTCTTGTGGGATGACCTTTATTGCTGTACCCATTGCAGTTCTCAGTGGGTTTAACTGAAATCCTGTTTGTTTGAAAGGTGAGAAATGGTAGCAGTGCTACATCTCCTCTAATTGGTCGATACTGTGGAAGCGTTTTACCAAACCCTATCTTTCCCTCATCAAATCAACTGTTCCTGCAATTCCACTCAGACTTCTCCTCGAACCGCAATGGCTTTGAGGTCACATGGACTTCTTCACCAGAAGGTCAGGACTCTGTTTCTCTCTCTCTCTCTCTCTCTCTCTCTCTCTCTCTTAAAAGTAAAAAAAAGTCTCTCTTTCTTTAATAACATTCATTTACTGCACATTGGAATTTAATTTTGGGTAAAATAAAGTGTCGTTAAAAGTAAAAAAAAAATATATAGATATTCTCTCTCTTTCTGATCTGGAAGTTTTTAGACTTCGGAAAATTCAGACCAATTTGAAAAGAGTCCAAACTGATGACTCAGAAAAGAATCTTCCTCTGTTTTTTTGTTTTTACCAAACATGGGTAACATAAAGATTATGACATTAAGCATTAATATGACAAGAAACTGTAAGTAGGATCTTCTGCCTACTGGTCAAATCTGGAATATTAATAGTTAAAAACGCACGGAATTTACTTAAACGTGTAGATCTTTATTTTGGTGATTGTTTTTAGAATTTTCTTTTTACTGCATATGAGAACGTAATTTTGGTTAAATAAAGCGGTTTCAAAAGTCAAAAGTCTGTTTAATTTGACTTGATTTTAATAAATGCTGTTTCTCTGGATGGTTACACTATGTGTTGGTCAAAATGATTTTTGTAAAATTTGAGAGTTTTAAGTCCAAATCAAGTCCAAAGGTTCCAGACCACTTACTTAAAAGTACTTGTTTATGACTTTTTCGATACAAAAAGCACAGTTTTATTATAAAATCCTGTTTTGCGCCTCATACAGAACACTGGGGCTTTTTATACTTAGTCTTTCTTACTTCATATGTAACTGAAGGGAAATGTCATGTTTCATCAGACTAAAGTATAAAACTAAAATCTTGATCTTGCTGACATTGTGGCTTTGGTCAGTATAAAAATGATGAGCATGTTGTAGATGCTGAGCACGTAGAGTTTTCACATGGTTATCAAGCACAAAGACAGGTGCATAGTCTGCATGTACAGATATGGAATATGCAGATTTTGAGAAAAACAAAAATATCAACTTAACAGAGTTTAAACTGTTTTGTTTAAAGAAATCGGTCAAAATTCTGCCAAGCCAATATGCAGGATGAGTCATCAACTACAAGAAATGTTTATTCATGTTATTTTCTGTACTAATTGCTGTACAAGGAGGTCACACCAGGCACTGAAAGTAAAGCTTCTCATACTTTTCTTTCATTCATTCATTAATTATCTTTCGTTTAACCCTCTACTAGGGTCATAGTGGGATCTCCATGCCCATCTAGGGGAGAACGTTCTGGACGCTGGGCAAATACACCCAGAACAGGGTGCCAATCCATCACTGGGCGCACACACACTTACACATGTACACACAGACTATATGGGGCAATTTAGAGCAGCCAATTTACCAGCCAATCCATCCAAACTCCACCCAGACTGGGAATCCCCAGCGCTGAAAGGCGAACGTGCTAACCACTAATCCACCTCTCCATCTCTGCACAGAGATTATGTAAAACACTTTTAAAAAATAAATACATAAAGGAATGATAAAGTCTAATATTTTTGCATATGCATTTATTTGATTACACATGAATATCACTAGGGAATATCACTGGGGATTTTTAAGTACGGTGTGGTCTTTGCAGAGTGTGAGAATTGCTTTCAGAAACTGAACCTGTACAACAAAAGCATGATGGATCCATGCCAGACTTTAGCAGATTGATTGGTGTTGTTCCTATTAAAATTCCAAACATTTTTTCCAAGCACATATTTGCTTTAAACTGCCAAAACCTTACATTTTACCTTCATTGTTAATTTCTAAATTGCATCAGCAGTATTTATATGTTCTTGTGTTCATTTTGGTATGATTTTTAGCTTTTGAAACTGTTTCATAATTTTTCCTCCAAAGCCGTAGTTATGTTGTAGAAAGACAGAAAGGGGGTTGAGGTGATTGACAAAACATTTCTGAAAAAAAAACAGTGGCAAACTAGTTACAACCTAACAATAACAATAAATCTAAAACAAGTCCAAGATGTTAGAAGAAAAATTGCTTGTGAATTTAGCCCTGCCCTGACCATTCTGTCTGCTTTGGCTGCTTTTCTGCAGGTTGTGGAGGTACGCTGTATGGAGATCACGGGACATTTACCAGCCCTGGTTTTCCTGGTAGCTATGGTAATGGTACTCACTGTGAGTGGTTAATCAGGGCCCCTAGTGGAAGAATCTTGACAATCACATTTAACCAGATCAGCATCAGTGACCCTGGAGACTGTCAGGACAACTATCTGAAACTTTATAATGGATTAGACTCCAGCTCGACGCCTGTAGGACCATACTGTGGGGTGGTATGTAGTACAACTTTGTAATACTTTTTGTTAGTAAAATAGATAATGTTTAATACAGTATAGTAATAACAATTTGTTTATGCCTCAGGAGACAAATATAGCTCCATTCAGATCCAGCTCGCACCTTGTTTACATTGTATTCCACTCCAAGATGGTCACTCTGCCGTCTGGATTCAGACTCATCTGGAACAGCTAAAATTGTTTTCTCTCTCTCTCTCTGAAAGTCTCTTCTTTGATACCCTTTAAAACTTTGCCTTAATTGAAATAAAGCGGCTTCAAAAGTCAAAGTCTCTCTCTCTCTCTCTCTCTCTCTCACTCTCTCAGAATTCTGTTGTTAAAAGTCGGAATTTTATGGGCTTCCATACATACAGGATTGATGTGGTTGGAAAAAAAAGAGAAAATAAAAGTGTGTAAGACGTGACCTAGCCTAATACAAAACGGAGGAAAGGATTTTAAGGAGTTTTGTGTGAAAGTCTATTCAGAGATTTTAAGATGAAAAGTATGAGCCAACAGGGAGCCGCGCTGCAAACCTACAACAACGAACTGGTTAAGCGTAAGTACAACAAACTCATCCATACAGCTGATACAAAGGTCGCTAAGACGGGCCAAGTCATTGTTCACTGAAGCCGCCGAAGACTATTGATTCAATTTCACAGTTTTTTTTAAGCGGCTTAGCTTTTCTTGTCTTTACGGTAAAAGCGTCGCTGTGCAATAAACTCGGACCAATCGCATGCGTAGTTGATCACCAAAAGCACTCCTCAGCCAATCAGATCTGTACCTTTTCTATCAGCACGCAATTTATGGTGCACTTTTTTAAAAGCAGTTTCTTTAATGTAGCGCTTGTTCTTAATTAAATTAAAATACGTTAAAGGTTCGTTTGTGTAAACTGCCAAAAAACTGCTCAAAAAAAAAAAAATTAAGGGAACACAAAAATAACACATCCCAGATCTCAATGAATAAAATATTGCAGTTGAAAATCTTTATTTAGTAGATAATGGAATGTGTTGAGAGAACTAAATAACATAAAAATGATCATAATGTAGATCAAAATTATAATTCCATGGAGGTCTGAATTTTGAATCATACTCAAAATCAAGGTGGAAAATCAAATGACAGGCTGATCCAACTTCAGTGGAAATTCCTCTATTTGTGTGGCCTCCACGTGCCTGTATGACCTCCCTACAACACCTGGGCATGCTCCTGATGAGGCGGCAAATGTTCTCTCCTACTGCTTCCTCCTTGTCTCCTGGTGTGCTGACTTGTCTCCTGGTATCTGCTCCATGCTCTGGACACTGTGCTGGCAGACACAGCAAACCATCTTGCCACAGCTCACATTGATGTGCCATGCTGAGTACAGATAAACGGTCTGTAATCACTCCTTTATAGGGGTTGTCTTGCTAAGTGCCTCTCATTTCTACCTGTCTGTTCCATTTGCACAACAGCAAGTGAAACTGATTTATAATCAGTTGCTTCCTACCTGGACAGGTTGATTTCACAGAAGTGTGGTTGACTTGGAGTTACGTTGTGTTCCCTTTATTTTTTTTGAGCGATACATGTTAAAAACATTACAAAATAGAACAGGATTTGAAAAGTGATAAACTATAGTAGCATATTACAAAATACATACCTAATCAGAAACAAC
>JAOUQT010044823.1:0-10988 GCA_025769995.1 Xyliphius kryptos
TTACAGATCAGAGTATAAATTAGGGAAGGGGTATGGCATTTTTCAAGTTGTCTCCAGGATTCCGGAAGTGTCTAACACCACATCATCACTAATCCTCTAGAGAAACACAAAGAGAGAGAGAGAGAGAGAAAGAGGGAGAGAAAGAGAGAGAGAGAGTGCCGAATAGTTGTTTCTGTTTTTTTGTAATGCTCATATTTGTTTTCATTAGTAATGCAATGACATTTCCACGTCTATGTTCGAGTTATAAAACATGCTTGGTTTTACTTAAATAATTATTTAGTCTAATTCTTTCTTTTAATCTTTGAAGTCACGCTGTGGTGTAAAATGTCCTGATAATGGATGTTAATCATTGCGCCTTTGCTCAAACCCCCGGCTCTTCAAACACACGGTTGGTAGTTTTAAACAGGTAACAATAATGTTTCATTTAAACAACTCACTATAATCCGTATCCTACTTACAATTCGTTTCCATTAGCAAAGTCGGATCCCGTTCAGCATCATCTACACTGATACAAGCCAAAGAGGAACTGGTTAATTTTGTATTGTTTGTAAAAATTTCACACATTTCTAATCACTTTATAAAATATGTTTTATTATCAAACCCTGATCTCATGCAATTAGATACTTTATGGTTGTTATTTGGTTTCTGTGTGAGCAGGATGCTGCGGAAAGATCTTGCACTTCATAGCCCGGGGCTACATCTAACACGTGTAATGTAGCATATTTTGACAAAGTACTACATAATAAAATATAGCCAAAGAGCTAATATAGCCTTAAGTGATGCTTTTATAATGTAAGCACATTAAGCATGTTAAATCTTACTCTACACTACACAGAACTACACACGTGCATGTGACAAAAATTATATCATATTACAACAATATTAAAATATAGAATAAATATAGAATAAATTGTATATTGTTATAATAACTGAGAATAGAGTACCAATTTGCGTTACGTACGGTGGGTAAAGTTTGAGAAAATAATATTGATACTCAAACCATTTTTATTTGCTAATCACCTGCCATGATCTCCACCTCATTCCCTTCTCGTTGCTTTTGAAAGACGTAAATCTACGTTCTCATATTTTATGAGGCTACGTGTAGTCACACCTGTCATGGTGGAAGAGAAAATGTAAACTTGTGAGTTTTGTCTGGAACATTTACAAGCATCACGCCTTCAGCAGACTTATTAGAGCCTGAGAGGCTCGTCTGGCGCCAGAGCAGCGGGAGGGGGCGTGTCCGGGGAGAGGGGAAACATCTGAAACATCTCAGCAGCGCGCTACAAGCCCGAGAGCAAAACCGCGCTCAGTATTCAAGCACGGGGTAAAAATACAACAAACAAAAGTCAAATTCACATGAAACTTCCTTTTATTTAAATACGCATTTCATTGAATAGCAGAACTGTTCATTCAGCAGACATACAAATAAATTAAACAAAAGACAATTTCCCAGATACGTGTTACATGTGAATTATGACTGGGGGAAAATCAGTAGCTTTTGAGTTCTTATCAATAACGTTTTCCATTTATAACTATTTTCCAAAAATAAAAAACAAAATCCTACATTATAAGAATCCTATAATGATGGCAACGTCTCAGAAGGACGCGGTGAAAACTTACAAGGGCAGAGAAAACGTTTCTGCTAATAACCTTAATTACAACAAAAATATGATAACGATGGACACGTTTATTATACATTAATGTGGGCAGACGAAATTGAGGTCATTTTTTGAAGGCACGATACAGCTTGAAATTGTGCTACATATTCTGACGTTAACATCACATCCTGCTATAAAGTTCACTCCAGCCCGAACAGCATTTCTGAGCATATAGCTTTGAGTCTTAGTGGTTCATTACAATGCATTATGTTATCCTTTAATTTTCCACCTCCAGAGACAAAAATAAATAAATAGGCTACAAAAATACTTGCATCGTCTTTTATTCTTCCGCGTCGGACTGATGACGACATTGCGTATAACGAAAAAAAAAGAACAAAAACAGTTTTACACGCAGCAAGGATCACGGTAGGCCTACGTCTCTGTCCAAGTTAATCAGAAACTTGGTTTTTAGAAAACGAGGCTTATAAGTCTCATGAAATGTTCGTTTCTTTCTCGCTTTCCCGCTAAGTTAACGCTGTAGTGTTTTGTTAAAGTCATTTTCGTTGTTGTCAAAATATCGTCCCAGCGCTGACGGCTGTGCTGTGGTGGTGCGTTGCCAGCGCGTTGGCTTGGAGATGCGCGCTTGAGTTGGTGGATGAGTACCAGGAGTAGTTGGTGAGGAAGGAAGGCGCCGTGCTGCTCGGAGAGCCGTTGTTCGGAACTAAAGCCGAGCTCACGCTGTTCATCCTCTGATTTGGTGCAAAATCCCAGGCGCTGTTGACGGGAGGCGAGTGGCACGGCGGAGAATCGCTGGAAGCCACGTGTTGCTCCGGCGGGATTTCACCATTTTTCCACAACTTTTTAAACTTTGAGCGTCGGTTCTGAAACCATATTTTTACCTGGAATAATAATGCAGGATGAGTTTTAATAAAAGAAAAAAGAAATAAAGACACATAATTTACGCATAGCCGTATTTTAATTTTTAGTATTTAAAAAAACGCACAGCGATAAACTGTATATGAATAGGATCAAATTATTTTATTTTCTACTATGTTATAAATCTATCTTAATTTCTATTATATGAAAGAAAGTGCTATGGAGGCTATAAAGATGAACTTTTAATCTTTTTAGAAATATCTGTTTATCACTTAAATAGTACATTTACGTATTTTACGCATTTCACGCGTTTAAGTATTTCGCTGGTTCAGCTGCACATTTCACATCCATACGGATGTATTCAGTGACACTCACCTGGGTCTGTGTGAGGCCCAGAGAGGCGGCGAGTTCAGCTCTCTCCGGCAGCGCAAGATACTGCGTCTTCTGGAAGCGCCTCTGCAGCGCGGCGAGCTGGAAACTCGAGTAAATCGTTCTCGGCTTGCGCACCTTCTTTGGCTTCCCGTTCACCATACGAACTTCAGGTTCGTTCTCCTCTTTTTCTACAACAACGTAAAATGTGCACAAGATGCGTGAGTTATGTGGTACATGGGACATCAATGTAGGAAGTTTAATAACTACAGTAAAACTGCGATTTATATCATTCCGCACTTGTAGTATAAGAGCAAACACAAACTGGTGATGGGTTTACCTGCGTCAGTAGGAGTCGGCGATGCACTAGAGCCGTATGTGCTGTATGTGCTGAAGGAACTGTTGAAGCCCAGCTCGTATGATTTTGCGTTGTACTGCACGCTGCTCATGCCGTTGCTGTGGTACGGGTAAGTACCGAGCTGACCATACGGTGAGCCTGCACAGTGGCTCGGTTGCTGGCCGTTGTAATAGCTGCTGTCCGTGGCTGTGGAGACGGGTAAAGTTGGGGATTCCTGTGACTTGTGTAAGCTGTGGTAACCGCTCGAGGTAATCTGGTTGGAATGCATATCTGTGCTGAGACTGTCAAACACCCCAGTCATGGTTAATGCTCAAACTCAATAAAACCGTGCAAATAATAGACAGGCACTCATCCAGAAATAAAACAGACTGGTTAAAAACGAGCAGAAATAAAATTCACGAATTATTAATAATTTGTTTTCCAAGTATCTGTCATTCCGGTGAGGTTTAGCAAAGAGACATCGCTCATTCTCAAAGCGAAGAGCGTGATTGTCTGCAGCTCAGGAGTTCGGCAGCGACATTTATTGCACGTCACGTGGGAGGAGAACCTGCGAGGCGTAAGCAGCCAATGAGGGCAGAGATGAGGAAAACAGCGCGCAGAACGGCTTTTTTAATGCAAGCAAATATGCATAAATATGGAAAACATACATACGCCTATAAATATCACATTGAATTAAATATTAATGCACATTTATTTGCAACTGAAATAAATGTAGACCATCCGAGTTGGTGCATTTTTTTTAATTTGAACATATTTTGTTTTATTGGGGCTACGCGCACACATCATGTATCATACAGGCATACAGGCATACATGCATAAACACATACCTATATAAATAAACTGCAAAAAAAATCTAATAAATAAAAGAGATATACAATTGGTTTTCAAAGTCCAGTCAATTAATAGGAACTGACTTGAATTTACACTATGATTATGATTCTCTCTAGTTTAGATCATGGCGTTTTAGACTGCTGTATGTTCCATGTCAAAACTTTTCGCCCTGTTGCGACATCTGTTGGCAAACCGTACGAAGAGTACGCGTGCTTTTGTTTTGTTATTTCGCAGAATAAGACATGTCAGACAAATGTTAAAAGCAACCTTATACGATCTTAACCAATTTTAACGTTAGCTGAAATATTTAATAAATTATTTTCTTACAACACTGGATTTAGTTTGATTTCAAATATATTACAATTTTCTCAATTCCAGATGTTGTCCTTCAATATAATCTGTATAGCGCATTGGATGACAGATATAATATAGCTTTAAAAATAATCGAGCATATTCATTATGTTATACGCGTATACCACATATTATTTATACTACGTGTGTTAATGTAAGACGTGTTCAAAAATGACACATCAGCGCCCTCTCTGGTGTGAAATAAATTACTGCGATTACCAGGGACATGTAAAAAATACAGCAGACCAAAAGGGGGCAGTGCAGCATATGAAGTGCTTGGCCATGGCGGCTTTCACACACGTTTTAGTTTCAAACGGACACACAAAGCACCTGCATACGGTCCTGTGTGAAATAATGTTACACATTCATAGGGTCATCAATATTGAGTTCTGAAGTCTTCATGGTGAGCAGCTGTTGATTTATTCTATTCTTCATTTCTTTATTATTTGGTTTTACATTTACAGGTTGCCCTCCCGGATCAATCGTTCACACCTACCAATTTCTTGTCATCTCTACAACATCTAAAAATCATCTATTTTGCCTCCCGCTCCTCCATCTACCAGGCAGCGTCCTTCTGTCAGTATACTCACTGTCTCCTATTTACACATGTCCAAACGTCTCAGTCTGGCCCATCACCCATGGGTTGTCCATCTAATGTGCTTAGTCCTAACCTTGTCCTAATTTTGTCCAAACTCCTTCAAAGAAAATGTCAACATTTTCATTCCTGCCACCCCAGATCTGTCTCCTCTCTTTTAGTCAAAGCTATGCCAAGTATACCATCGTCTCATAACTGTCTTGTAGACCTTTACCTCCACTATTGCTGCTAAACGATAATCAAACAAAACTACTGAAACTCTTTTCCACCCGATCATGCACGTGGTTTTTATAATTTTTAATTCAACCTTAATTACTCTGAACTGTTGACCTCAAGTACCCCTTCTTAACCTGTAGTCCTTGCAGCCTTAATGATTCTTTTTTGCCTTTCATTCACACACATACAGTATTGTCTTGCTGCTAGTAACTTTCATTCCACTTTTTTCTCCAGTGCATACCCTTACCTCTCTAATTTGTCCTAAACCTTTTCCATTCTTTTAGTACAAATTACAATATTTTATCTGAAAACTGGCATTGTCCATGGAGTCTCCTATATGACATCTCATCACACAACCAGTCCATCACCATAATTTTATATTACACATAATCTATTTATATATTACACCCCTTGTTTTGGCCACCAGTGCAATGCTGGTGATCATGTATAGTTGGTAACGTTTCTTCTTCTGCTTCTTATTTTATTCTCAGATTTTTCGTTGATGTTAATATTTAAAAGTTATTAAATATTAAAGTTATTATTATAAAAATGTTTGGTAACAATTTACAATAATGCTAAACGAACCTGATGAAATGTATAGGAATTTAGTAGGAATTCATGAACTAATGCATGAATTAATGCTATTTCATGTACCATTATTGCAAAGTGTCATAAAATCTTTTATTGGAAGTTTGCTTCTGAGGCTTATTACCATTGTGTATTCCAATTCATTTAAATAGTGGTGCCAGAATGTGAAACAACACAAAAAATCTATCATTTCTCTAACCTATGTCAGTCCTGAATTAAGTCACACTCCAGATTTTATACAGTTTTGTCCATATCGGGTGCTAACTTGTCTTTTAAGACTATGCATTTCATTTTTAATTCCTTGGCTATAGGTTAATGGAGATACAAATGTATTCTAATGCAAAGCATATGCAACTCACAATTATTCAAATAAAATACTAATATTTAAAAGTACAACTCTAATATAAAAAAACGGACATATTTGTAGTATCTAATCTATATTACAAGGTCAGGAATGATAAGTGTGCAGCTGCATTTGTCTTAACATCTTTCAAGGTTTTTGGAGGAAAACATCGCCTGACAGGGCAAAAACACAAATGTTGTGTGGATTTATATTAGAATGAGACATAACCAACTGGTGAAGATGACCAGGGGAATTGTTAGCCTGATAGTGACAATAAAGTTGATCCTAATCGAATCTAATAATTAATATTTGAGGATAAATCTATAGAGATGGACATATCAGTTTCTTAAATGTCTATTTGAGAGTCATATTATCCATACTCTGGGTTATATCTTCTCTTTGCTCTGTTATACCTTATATCTTCTCTTCACTCTGTCTCTCAACTTCCACACTTCAAATCTCTCTTAAAAACTCCTTTCTACAATGTTTTCTTTACCTTACTGTATTGTATGTGTTTATTGTTGGATGTAAAGCACCTTTGGGTACCTTAAAAGGCACTATATATATTTGAATATATTATTATTATTATTATATTAACACTTATGTTGGCTTCACTGTCAGTCAGTACTGTCCAACTGAAGTCTCTGTCTCTTTAGTCACTGTTATACAGGTTTGTGATTGCAATGCAAGAGAAAATGGTTGCCACACTTTGAATGAATGAAAGGCATCATGTTTGTTGTCTGGGTGTGTGTCTGGTGCTGATATTTATATAAGGTTTATGAGACAGTATGAAAAAATATTTGTTGCAAAAAAGATTGTACGAATGGATAGAGTAGTTCAAGGAAGGTTGCACATGTATCAGTCTTAAAAAAGGTGCCAAATGCCCATCAACATCCACAAAACTAGGCATGAAATAGAACTGATATGTTGGATAGAGGAGTCAGCCATGGCTGTGCCTATATACAATTATCTATTGCAAACTTGGGTTTGATTTGTGCTCAATCAAATCACAGAAGAGGACAAAATATATTTTCTGGGCTACCGCAAACAAGATTTGGATCAATACTCTAAAAAAAATTGTTTCTTTAAAAGAATCATTACTGGTGAGGAGACATCAATTCATCAATATGAGTCTGTAAGCAGCAGCATGGTGGTGCAGCTGTAGTGCTCTCGCGTCACAACAAGAAGGGCCTGGGAATGATCCACGGCTGGGGCAACCTGGAAAATTTTGATGTGGGTTTCCTCCAGCCCACATGTCTTTTAGGTAAATTGGTATATCTAAAGTGGCCTTTATTGTGTGAATGTGTGACTGCCCTATGATGAATTGGCACCCTGTTTGGTTGGTTGTGCACAGAATTGCCGGATAGTCACCGGCTGGCCCATGACCCCATGATTAAGCGGCAGAAAATGAATGAATGAGTCAGAAAGCTCATGCCCGCGTATGGAATGGAAATATCCTCTATTGCCAAACAAGGGCAGTGGCCGTGGGGGTATGGTGGGCAGGGATGGGCAGGGCTTGATTACAGATTTCTGGGATCCTCAAGGGTCAGTTTTAGAAAAGTTTTCAAAAGTTAGCACTGTAGGCTTTCTTCTCTGGAAGATGTTCTTTCTCTGATTCTTACACAGTCACATGCCATGGCCAAGACAAAGGTTATAGTTCTAATAAAAATTTATTTTAGCATTGGTAAATTCCTTCCATTTTTAGCTACTGATATGATGTTGTAACAGAACACTCTTGTTTTGTTTATAGCCATGTTGGCTCCCATTTTTTGGTAAGATGTTCTAAAATACCACTGACTCAGCACATGCCTGTATTCAGCTGTCCTTATCATTAATTATTCAGCTGCTTTTCAAAGTTCAGCTGCCCATTTCAATCCCATGTGTTAGTCTTGTATTCAGTAGTGTTGTTTCAGTCCAGATATTATAATCTTTAAAAAGAATAATAATTTGTTGTTTTTGTGTTTGGTTTTAGTATTGCAGATTAATATTTAGAGTCAAATCTGATCTGATGACCATGTCGCCATGCATACAGAAGCTTTTCTACTAGAGAACATTTTTTTCAGTAGATACTGTCACAAAACATCTGTCTAAAAATGATACTAGTTATTCATCCATGCCATCACAGATGCTCATTTTTGCACTTTTCTATTCATAATATTCTGGATTGTCTGGGTCTAAAATCACTCAATTGTCTTTCTAAGCAAAATTTAATATATAGCTTCCTGTGGTTGCATTACAAAGCAGTGGCTTTAACTCTGTTAAGTGTCATTAATTTTCCAGTGTATTCGAGGTCCCGAGGTCATGATGAACGGACATATTTAGCAGCTGTCTCAGATTTTAACGTTTATGACTCTCTGAATCTTTTCCTCATATCAATACTATTTTTAATTCAATTAAATTCAATGCAATTATTATTTTTTTCTGAAACTGACATCATCACAAAACAGTTTTTAGAGATATATAAATAAGATACAGCTAACAATGATACATATGTATTGCAGATTCATCATTATGATGAACCTGGGTGGACCCTTATTGTGCAGAGTGATTCTGCTATTTCTTTCACTATGAAGCAAAGCGAACCTAGAATTACAAAGACAAAGTATTTCATATGGCACTTTAAAGTTTGAAAGTTTGACATCATAAACACCGGGATATCATCCAAATACATGTAGCAGCCTCGTGCGGAATCATTGATCTTTCATTAAAATGGCTATGCATAATTCATTGTTGCACTTCATAGTGTTTCTGAACACTTATTTACCCTTCCCAGAATTCTTGGAAGAGAATTATTCTCTAATATTTACTGTGACTAGTGCCAGGAATTTTGTGTAGCCAAAATAACAACAACATATGACCTTGTCTATTGTCCCTATTCATTCATCTACTCTCACTCTCACTTGCGCACACACACACACACACACACACACACACAGAATAAACATTTATTTGTTTCTTTTATTCATCATTTTTTTCATATATTATAACTAAAATCAGTTTTTTTAGGACCACAAATGCCACGGCTAAGCATTCAGACCATGTGTCGCAAAGCAATACAATAGCAACTGAAATTGCAAGTTTACAAAATGTCATCCTCAGACAATTAGACATCAATGTTTACCCACCTGCCATACTGCCAACATGTCCTTTTTAAATGCCATTGATTATTTAATGTTCTCTGACATGTATGATGATTCTGAAAGGCTGAAACAGAGCAAGTATATTGCAAGTAAATAATTAAAAGCTAGGCTTAAAACACATTCAGTAATCAAATACAATGTGTGAAACGTTTAAAAATGTGTGATAAAACATACAAAAATGGGAAAATGGCATTGTTTCCTAATAGTAATATACAGTATAAAACTCACACACACACATTTTCAGGAATTGTTTTAAATGCAATTTAATAAGCAATATTAATCTATCTCAGAAATCCTGAGCAGAATGGATAAATTCCATGTATTTATGGACAATGGTTAAATAGAATGAACTGTTTCTGGGTCATGCACAGAGTAAAGTGTGAATACTAGATACTCTAACTGCTGATATTCCACCGGGGACAATAATATTTCACTAATGGATCTGCAGAGTTTACTGTGATATATAGATCACTTAAAAGCACCAGTTTGTGCCACTTAAGGCCAGGTATTTAGTACAGAGTATTTCAGATATGATTTTTATTATTCAGATAATATCTCAGCAGTAATGGTCTGTGATGACACACGTGTGATGACAACAGTGTATCGTTCCGTTTAGGACAGGTGCTTTTAATTCCGTATTCTGTAGTTTACTTTATTATCATCTCACCATATTAAGGAGAGATAAACTGAAATATTTTATCTAGCTTGAACAACATACAGACATCATAACAGAATAATTCCCTTTTCTCAATCCGAAGAAACATTTGTGGATTACAGCAAATGAGAATTGGGCAGAAAATAATATAGTACAGCTAATAATAATGTATCTAATTGCTCCCAGCCATGATTTAGATCCGTTCAATAGAATAGAACCGAACTGTTCACAAATGACGCACCATGAACACTTTAGTGTAGAAAGCATTTTAATGCACGCCTTAATTTTATTTTTTTACTTTTACGAATTATGATAAAAATAATAGAAGGAATTTAGTACTTTTACATTACAACTGTAGATTAAACACAAGATTAAACACTTTATCATTGCTTGCACATCAGGTTCCATTTATAATGGAATCTTTGCAAGATACTATTCATAGCAGTGATTTTACCATGTTATACCTCTATTTTCCTCTAGTCAGCTGTTGCATCCCTAAGAAGTTACAGCCCTGTTTCTAACGCTCCTAGATTTTTCCAGCAGTGCGTGCCTTACCGACTGAGCAATGCAGGCTTCAGTGATATTGTATTTACAGCCAAGCACGGGCTGTAAATTTATCAGTGTGTTACAGTTATTTCTTGGATTGTGTGTTCTGTAGAGAGGATGAGGAGTTTTTGTAAATGTTTCACAGCCTGTGCTTTCTTGTTATAGAAAATGTGGCTATTGGGGTTGTGGTACGGCATGGGACAACATTCTCAGTGACGTGGTGATTGTAGTTACTCTGTAACAGTAATTTGTCTTTCAGTTCGAATAATGTTTATAGCTCTAAAATAAACCTATTTTACATTTTTCATTATTGACACACACTTTATTTTTACTTCTAACTTGAGGTTAATATGGATGAATGCAATGCCTCTAGTATACGATAATGAACAGAAAGTCATTTATAGTCATTCTGTAACTGTACAGTATTGTAAATATTTTGTGTGAAAGTCATCAGTCATTATTGATCCTCCGCATATAACCTATTCGTGCAGTGAAACACACACTCACACACACATATATATA
>JAOUQT010044852.1:0-10987 GCA_025769995.1 Xyliphius kryptos
TTGCGCACCTGCAAAGTGGGAATAAATTGAATACCATCAATATTAATATTAAAATTCCTGATCTTAAGTAATGCGGATGGACTACCAATTAAAATAACCTCCGTCTTAGAGCAATTCAACTGAAGAAAATTCTGTTGCATCCAATTTTTTATCTCATGTAGACACACTGAAAGCAACTCACATGCAGGTGCCAAATCACTCTTGCAGCTTAAATAAACCTGAGCATCATCAGCATAGAAATGAAAATTTAAACCATATTTCCTAAAAATGTGCCCAAGTGGCAACATATAAATACTAAAAAGTAAAGGCCCAAGAATGGAGCCCTGAGGAACCCCTTGACAAACTTGAACAGTGTGAGATTTATTCCGTCCTAAAAACACAAACTGATTCCTACCAGAAAGATATGACCGAAACCAGGAGAGCACAGTACCCGATATACCCAGCCACGTTTCCATCCGATCCAGCAAAATCGAGTGACAGACTGTATCAAAGGCAGCAGTAAGGTCTAATAAAATAAGAATATTAATATTCCCTGCATCAGCTGATACAAGAAGGTCATTGACAACCCTCACCAGTGCAGTCTCAGTACTATGCCCTACTCTAAATCCAGACTGAAAAGGTTCAAGAATTTCAGATTGCAATACCTGCTCTTGAATCTGAGTAGCAACAACTTGTTCCAGAACCTTGGCTAAGAATGGAAGGTTCGAAACAGGGCGGTAATTTGAAAAGTCCTCAGCTGCAAAGCCAGGTTTTTTGAGGACAGGACAGACAGCAGCCAATTTCAGCTCAGTAGGGACAAGGCCAGTGGTGAGAGATAAGTTCACTAAGTTGCTAATAAGAGGACTAAAAACATCCAGACATTCCTTAATCAAGTTAGTAGGAACAGGATCGAGAATGCAAGTAGAGGATCGCATTTTAGAAATAACTTTAAAAACATAACTTGTAGAAACAGAACTAAAACTGTTAAAAGTTGATAGCGGAGAACAAACAGGATTAATAACAATAGGGTCAGTTGGCAAAGCAGAATGAATAGAGGCATTAATATGTGCCAATTTACTAGTAAAGAAGGTAAGAAATTCCGTACAATGATCTACAGTAGAAGACTGGGGAACTTCTGGGCTTAAGCAATTTATTAATTGTGCTAAAAAGCCTTCTTGGATTACCTGAGCCATCATTCACTAGCTGCGAATAATAAGCAGCCTTAGCAGAATTACAAGCGGAATGATAATCTATCTGATGTAGATCATATAGTTGTTTATGGACAGAAAGTCCAGTTTTTTTATACTGACGCTCAAGTTGTCGCCCCTTCGCTTTAAGTATGCGAAGATCGGAAGAATACCAAGGACAGGGCTTTTTAAAAGAAACAACACTCTTCTTTAGTGGAGCAAACTTATCCAACAAACTTGTTAATTCGCTGTTATAAGTACTAACACAATTGAAGGGACTGAGTTCAGCTACAGAATGAGAAAAGTGTTTCATATTAATAGCTTTATAATTTCTATAGTTGAAAACTCTTTTACAAGCTGATGGGGAATGAGGCAAGTGAACACTAAAAGTAATAAGTTTATGGTCAGAAAAGCTCATGTAAGTACCTTCCAAATCACCAATAGTAATGCCTGATGTACAGACCAAATCCAAAGTGTGGCCCTTATTGTGAGTGGCAAAGTTAACATGTTGAGTAAGGTTAAAACAGTCAATAATTTCAATGAAACGTGAAGCAATGTGACAGGAAGGATTGTCGACATGAATATTGATATCACCAGTCAATAGCATTGCTGAACAAATTGGACTTAAAAAACTTAAAAACTCAACCAGCTCTGAGAAAAAATCGAGATTATATTTCGGAGGGCGATAAATAGCAACAACCAAAACTGAGGGAGCACAACCAATTTTAAAAGCTAAACTTTCACTTAACTAGCTGTAGCAGTGATCACAAAGCCAAGTCGATGTCTGTGTAAATGGTAAAAACCGGTTCATTTTGCAGTTCACGTTAAAGGTGGTTGCACAATTAATAAAAGGAAAACTTCAGATTATCTTTCTTATTTATCTTATTAAGTATAACAATGCTGTCCATAATCCCTTTTATTCCCCTTTTTACATTTAGAACATGGCACCATCATCAAGGCGCTCTCCACTTCAAATAAAAGTGGAGCCACACTTCTGCGTGGCTGCTATCTTGAGGAAATGAAGCTCTTACCAAATGATCAACAGGAGCCAATCCTAAATTTGCAGATCCTGCAGAGCAACAGGTCACTTTTTGTGGGTTTAAGTAGTAGAGTTCTAAAGATCCCAATGGAGAGATGTTCCAGCTTCAAAACTCAGGGGTAAGACCTTTAGTAAGAAGTGAACATGGATGTACATGTAGTCCTTAAATGTGGGTTATGAAACGAAAACGTTTTATCGTGAAATACAAAGCAAATCAGAGAAAGGGAAAAGTGAGGAAACCCACAACATGGACATGCAGAGGGCTGGAACAACAATTTACAAATCATCAGAAGTTATGACATCACAATCAGACAGCAGGCTGATTTTAAAACAACTCAGCATTTTAACACATCGAGCACTTAGTCTGAAGGGCTCCCTTCTGATCTGTGCCAGTTTAATAAAATTTAGTTAAAATAAACAAGCCTTTTGGTCTAGACAAACTTAACTGTTACATTGCAAACTAGTGCTTAATTGATTGATTATTTAAAAATCGAACCTCTATCTTTTTATTCCATTTGGTCGTCTTTTTTTTGGTATATTTAATTTTTTTTTTCTGATAGTTTCTTAACTTTAATTATCTTCATCAAGGTTGTCAGCTGTGAGCAAAGGTTTTCCAGAACATCCATCATCGTAGAACAGAATAAAGTGTGTATGTGTATTTATTTGTATTTACTAGTGGAGGGAGGCAGTAAAGGTGTCAAGTATATCCATGAAAGCTGTTTTTGTATGTTGTACTGAAGCTGACACACTTACACACACACACATCACTGGGATATTGAACTTTTCTATGTAGTAAACTTTTTTCAGGCTGTGTTCCAGAGCTTTAACCTAAAAGTGGTCACGTAGTACTAGTACTTTTATTTAATTTCAGTTTTAGAACACATTTTAAAAATTGTTTTACATTTCATGTCTTAAATTTTATTGTAAAATTAGTATATTTTATGGTAAAACAAGTAAATCAGGTGTAAAAGGATTTGCGTGATTAGGGGACTTTTTATTTATATGGGTTACTCCCCAGTAAACAACTAGAATTTGGAAATGACACTAGTTGACCAAATAAACTAATTCCCCTGTGGTTTTTCAGTTAACTCTATGGATACAAAAAGTCTGTATTTTGCAAGCAGACTTGTACTTGTTGAGCTACTGTGGTGCCTGTTTATGTGATACTCTGTATGTTGCTGTTAAATTTTGTATTAGATGTGAGATCTGTGCAAGTTTAAAATAGGATTAAAAGGATAAAATGTTCTAGTTCTGGTCACACTCACTAATGTTATTGACTTGGGGGTAGGGAGTGAAAGGAGGGGGTAGGGTAACACTAGGGTAGTGTAGGGTAGGGTAATACTAACAATGTACAGGCAGGACAGGAGTAGCCCAGGTGAGACGACTACTCAGCAACACAAGTAGAACCCAGGTATAAAGTGAAACTTTTCTCTGGTATTTGTGATGCATCAGCACCTCTTAATTAACTGGGGTTGGAGAGGTCAAGTGAGATGCTTGTCTTTATAAACTGGGATGATATAAATGATTATAAGTGTAAAGGTGACAATAAATGTGAAACTGGTGAGCAGTTATAGACTTGCTCCAAATTCTAACTGCCACCCTGTTCCAGTTGCTTTAAGCTGTCAGGTGTTAAGACCTTTGATGTGTTTTTGTCTGTCTGCATAGGACATGTCTTGATGCCAAGGACCCGTATTGTGGATGGGACAAAAAACAGAGACGTTGCACCACCATTGAGGACTGTTCCAACATGAGCCAGTGGATCCAAAACATCACACAGTGTCCTGTAATACATGCTACCCCCCCCCCCCCCATCAGTTATAAAGAACCGATGTCTTGTTTTTCGATTTCACTTACAAAGATCTTACATTTTATTATCTTACACCTTACTGACTGTGTTGAAAACAGCTGAAATATTTTACTGTATTTTATCTGTATCTATTTTAATACTTATTTGATATTAGACGCAAAATCCGATGCGAGATGGGGACTTTGGGTCCTGGACGAAGTGGCAGCCATGTGCCCATAATGACGGAGGTGAAAGCTCAAGTGTGTGTCAGTGTCGTTCTCGTGTGTGTAATAATCCCTCTCCTCAGTGTGGTGGAGCAGAATGTGTGGGAACCACGATGGAGGTGTCTAACTGCTCCAGGTACACAAAATAATTAAGACACACCATAATACTTCTCTTTGTTTAAGACAAATTAAATTAAATGTGTATGTAGAAATGGAGGTTGGACCCCCTGGTCTTCCTGGGCTACATGCAGTACCAGCTGTGGTGTTGGGTTTGAGGTGCGCCAACGCTCCTGCAGTAACCCCACTCCTCGCAATGGAGGTAGAGTGTGTGTGGGACAGGCACGTGAGGAGAGGTGAGACAACACACACACACACACACATACATTAATTATCATGTTTATCTGTGTGTAAAGTAAGGCATAATAAAATAAGACGTTTGACCAAAATGTAAGGAGTTGCATTTGTTAGGGTGATGGGCTATCAATCTGAAGGTTTGGGGTTCAAATCCCAGATTTACTTAAGTTACAAATGTGGGCCCTTTACCCTCATTGCTCCAGGAGTGCTGTTCCTGTGTTCTGACCCCACCCATCAAGATGGGAAATTTGCACGTTGCTTAAAATAAAAACCAACCGGCCAAATGTTGTTTACTCACCTCTTGATTACTGTAATTCTCTTTTCTATGGTCTTCCATCCAGTTTTATAAAAAAAATTGAACAATACATCCAAAACTCTGTTGCAAGGATTCTTACACAGACCAAAAAATCTGATCACATTATACCTGTTTTATCCAAACTGCACTGGCTCCCAGTTAATAAAAGGATGCAATATAAAATTTTACTACTAAATTTTAAATCTCGCCATGGTCTTTTCCCCCAATATTTCTGCAATTTAGTCCATCACTATACTCCAACCCGGTCGCTGTGTTCCATTAATTCTAATCTTCTTACCATCCCCAGGTTCAGATCCTTTGCCTTTGCAGCCCCCACCCTTTGACACTCTCTCTTTAACTATTAGATCTACTTCAACTCTTCAGGAATTTAAATCTTCTTAAAACTTTCCTATTTTCCTCCTAGCTCTCTTGTGTTTATTTTTCTGTGTTCTGTTTGTCTTTACTGTTAATTTTACATGTAACTCTTTGTTCTATTGTATGTAAAGCTGCCTTGGGTGTTAGAAAGGCGACCAAATATATATTTAAATGAATGTAACCAACAGCTCTGGAAAGATGCTTGAATTCAGTGTTATTTACTATTTGCAGAAGATCCAGTTATGTAGCCAAGATTTCTTAATTTTTAGGTTGTGTAATGAGCATTATACGTGCCCTGTGCCTGCATCCTGGACAAAGTGGACTTCTTGGACTGAATGCTCTGCTGTGTGTGGTGGAGGTTTTCGTTCCCGCATCCGAACCTGTGAGAATGGAGACAACTGTTTGGGTTGCCCTCAGGTATGTCCCACCTCCTGTCAATCAACCATCCCATAACATGTTTATTTTTTTTTTGTCCTTTTTAAACTACATAGTATTTTTACATTGTATTTGTTTTCTAAAAAACTCCAAATATATATCTTTCATTTTATCAAAATCTACAAAGAAGTACATAGTAGTATGTATGGCGATGGCATGGACGAGTAAACACTGGTTGGGGAGGGGATACATCCTGGAGGCCATGAGGAGGTAACTGACATACCTTCTGGGATGTTAAACCTCCTGTCCCCATCCAGTGTCCACTTGATTACACCACTGCCACAGTGTACTAACAACAAAACTGCAGTTTGTTAAGTCACCAAAGTTTACCTTATAAAGTTTATTGTTAATGCTGACTGTGATGTGAATTTACATGTAAAATCTGACACTAACTGTGATGTAGGAGTACAAGACCTGCAATTTGGAGCCTTGCCCTGAATTGCGGCGCTACACACCCTGGTCACCGTGGTATCCTTTGAATGTTACTGTGGGTGGAGTTAGGCAAGAGCAGCGAGTAAGGCACACCTGCCGTGCAGCTGTGGCCACCACACACCACCTCCAACTGGGAAAACGCAAACTGGAGACGCGGCGCTGCCCGCCTGCTACAGACGCACCAGCCTGTGACACTGATGGTAACATAAGTTCTGAGTAACCTCCCACTGTTCACGACACTTGATGGCAGAATGTTCAACACTGCAGCAGTACGGCATATTTTAATGTACACTGTAAGTGAAGCAGGGAGACATGGTGACTTAGTGGTTAGCATGTTTACCTCTCAACTCTGGGCATCCAGGTTCCAATCCCAATTTGGGTGCAGTTTCCATGTTCTCCCTGTGTCTGAATGGGTCTAAAAAAAGGATTCAAGTTAAATTGGCTGCTACAAATTGTCCCCATATGTGTGTACGTGTGTGTGTGCCCAGCAATACATTGTGTTCCAAATTAGTATGCAAATAATATTTTCTTAGATTTTCCAAAATGACCTATATGAATTGCAGTCATTGTAATGTTCCAGGCATCAACTATTAGAGTAAAATTGAAAGGTTTTTAAACAAACGGCCAATGATTACAGTAAATATTTTTTTAAATAAAACACTCAAAATGCATGTTCCAAATTATTATGCACAGCACAACCTTTTCATTTTTATAAAGGAAAAAAATGTCATTTGTGATATTATAAACATTAGCAGGTTATTACAAACTGAAATCAAACAGTTTTCAATTTATTTTAGGTGATGGTACTTTTGCACAGAGGACTCCTTGTTCGAAAGTTGAATTTGTCAGGTTTTGGATGGTATCTGCTTCAATTGTTTTGCATAGAATACCGTCCCATAGCAGCCAGAGATGCAGATGTGTTCTTTGCAGCATGAGACGGTGCATTATTATGCATGAAAATAATCTTGCTGCGGAATGCACAGTTCTTCTTCTTAAACCATGGCAGGGAAGTGCTGTTTAAGAAACTCCACATACATTATGGAGGTCATCTTTCATGGGGAGAGAGATTGTCAGCCCCTTTAGGAGCCCTGAAGGGGTAAAGATGAACCGTGCATTCCGCATCATTTTCATGCATGATAATTCACCACCTCATGCTGCAAAGAACACATCTGCATCTCTGGCTGCTATGGGCATAAAAGGGGACAAACTTATGGTTTGGCCCCCATGCTCCCCTGAGAACCTCTGGAGCATTAAAAGGAGTGTTTATGACGGCGGGAGGCAGTTCACATCTAAGCAACAGCTTCGGAAGGGTTTTCTGTCCTCATACAAAACAACTAAAGTAGTTAGCATCCAAAACCTGACAAATTCAATGGACAAGAGAGTTCAGAAGCTCCTTTCGAATAAGAGGTCCCATGTGCAAATGTAACAAATGTTATGTTTTGACTTGAAAACTGTTTGATTTCAGTTTGTAATAACCTACTAATTATTATAATATCACACATGATAATTCTTTGTTGTTTATGAAAATGAAAAGGTAGAAAATAATTTGAAACATGCATTTTGAGTATTTTATTTATTTTTTTTTAAATATACTGTTATCATTGGCAGTTTGTTCTAAAACTTTTCATTTGTACTCTAATAGTTGATGCCTGGAAACATTACAATGACTGCAATTCATATAGGTAATTTTGAAAAATCTGAGAAAATATTAATTGCATAATAATTTGGAACACAATGTATAACTTCTCTTTTTCTCAATCCCGCACTGGGAACATGGGCAAGGAATCCTGCACCAATTCATTGTCACAACCAGAACCACCTGTGATCCCATGCAGCACAATGATAAGTACCAACGCAGAAAAAATGACACGCTGCCAAAAGTAACATTGACATGACCCAGACACAAAGAAGATGCATGCACTTATTGCTAGGTCAGATGACTAATGTCAGGTGTATCAGCATTTGCGCTCACATATCAGACATTATTAAAAAGTGTAATAAAAAAATGTATCATGTGAACCCAGTAGCAAAAATGTTTCTTAACTTCAAACACATTACAGACATCCGTGTTGTTAATATGTAATATGTTAATATGTTCAGTAGACAGTGAAGACCAAAGCAAAGATATGCACCCCATTAAAAAAGAAGGGAAAAAAAGCACACTATGCCTACTGTCAGTGGAGGTGGGAAGATTCTGGCTTGTTATAAAGCTGCAGAACCTTGACAGTGTGAAGTTATTTATTTGACCATGAATGCCTCTATATACCAAAATAATTGTAAGTTAAATATGTAGCCATTCAGCAGTTAAAGTTTGTCAAAATTGGCTCATGCAAGAATTCAGTGATCTCAAGAACAACATCAAATCTGCAGCAGAATGGCTAAACATGAAAAGTAAAAAAAAAGCTTTGCAATAACCTAGAACTGACTTAACCCAAATACAACAGAAAGGACCCAAGCACACTGCATAGTAAACCCACCATTTACTTCTTTATTTAGAAATGTTTTAATGTTAACTGATGGCCTTCTTTGTTTGCTTAAAAGTTAATAATTATCTATCTTTAATAATTATCAGCAAATGATACAGTTATCTGTAAATGTGAAAAGATGAGTCAGAAGAACTAGCTTCATTTACAAGAGACTTATGTCAATACTGTTAATAAAAGAAAAAAAATAATCTAGTACAGCGATGGATTGGCATCCTGTCCCGGGTGTATCTGCCCAGCGCCCGAGACCAAGCTGCATCTTGTGCTTAAAATGCAAAAAAATCCTAAGTATGGGCAACATCCTCCTGCGCCTTCGGCAAACTTTTTAAATCAGTCCAACATAGCAAATGGCATTTTAGATGACAAAGTCACGAGGCTCTGTATTCTGCATTTTAGAGTGGCAAATCAAGGCATCTATTGTAGTTTATAAGGTCTGAAGCTTCCGTATTAACAGGCAGGCTCTGAGGAATCAATAGAAGGAAGCCTAATTTAACGGTTATACCAAAAGAGCAGCAATACAATGGGATGGTGTACTGATCCAGTCACCAAGCCACATATGTGATGGTATCTTCAAACATCCCATGTGAAACATATTACTCATTCCTTAAAAGTCGGTCATAAATGTAATCTATTCATTGTTCTTGC
This sequence comes from Xyliphius kryptos, assembly GCA_025769995.1. Taxonomy (NCBI): domain Eukaryota; kingdom Metazoa; phylum Chordata; class Actinopteri; order Siluriformes; family Aspredinidae; genus Xyliphius; species Xyliphius kryptos. Next base: position 9,235 of record JAOUQT010044852.1, read on the forward strand.
ATTCTTTATGAAGAGTGAGCTCTGAACTTCAGCAAGGAAAAGATCACCAGCTTTTTCTTTTTTTTTTTTTTTTTTTTTTTTTGGAATTATGTGATGTTAGCTGCTTTGTCATCATTGACTATTATATATCTTGTTAGCACACCAAGTCTGAGCTGAAGCTAAGGAAGGGGTGTGAAGAATAGACTAAACTGCCCTGTGTTGCTGAGGCATCTAGCAGAATTTCACTTTCCCCAAATCACTATGCAGAGGTTTACGTTACATTTCAAAGAAGTGCAACTTCAAAAGCATACTATAAGAAGAAACGAAAGTTGCCTTACTTCAAGTCACTCCATCAGAGCTATCATATGGACTAAGCCACCAGTCTCATTTTCCTTTGGGTTCATAAAGAGATAAAAGCATCTTTGTGAAGCACAAAAATTACACTCCGGATCGTCAAGTCCAGCTGAATCACCCAAATTCCTCCACTGATTTGAGACATGGACCACCGCTGCCTCGCTGTCACACACAGCAGCCACTCAGCTTGGCACAAAGGTCTCCATGGCAACGGTGGGATCTGACGCCCCCACCCTCAGCATTGAGCACTGAGAATTTCTTCCAAAAGATGCCCCACCCACCAGTTTGATTCCACCCGCCTTTCAGTGCTTATTCTCCTCCTGCACTTCCCAACGCCTTTTGCTTTACACAGGAAGGGTGAGCAGTCAATCATTAAAAGTAAAAATGTGGCTGTCAACACTGCATGTGTCACTCTGGCTTTCTTGTTCTCTATGTCACATGCTATGTCACAAGCTCCTTGTTACATTGTCTGGTTGTAAATCTCACCAAACTTTCACAGATTTTCAGCAATTCGCCAACAAGAGACAAAAAAATCTCTTGGATTTCCCTCATATCAATATAAAAGCGTTTCATTTTTGATAAAGGTGCTCTCTGGTCTGACTCCACCGTGTCGGTAGCAGCACTCATGCATTATTTAAAGCCTGAAGTCTGCTACATCACTTGGTGCTAAATGGCCACTCTGATCCTGCTTGGGCTAAATTACAGCATAGCCTGTGCCGGAAAATGTTCCTTGAGGGGACACCCTGTTTTATGAAGCCAGTCTAAAACTCATATTTATTCAGTTTCGATAATTTTGGAGGTACAATCACTGTATAAAGGCAGAATAAAAACAGAAGGCAAATTTTTATGGTAGTTTTAAAAAAATGGCACATATACTGTGATCAATAGCAATTTAGAATATGACAGAAAACAATGGTATGACATTTTCTAATAACTAGATTGGGAAAGTGTAATGCCACACTTTTTTATCATCGCAGTTTCATGAGAACTCACCCCACAAGTTTGTATTGCCCATTTGGTACGAACAAGATTCACAATTTCGCTGTCAAAATGACTTGCCACCACGTCTGCTCACACAGAATAAGAAAATGTAACTCTCCTGACAGTTCTACAATAAAATATTGTCAATACTTTTATACTAATTATATATATTATAGATGTACACTTACAGTTATAGGTCAAGTTAACTATTAATTAAGGTTTGAGTCATTTTAGTTAATTAACTGATTAGTTTTAGTTAAGTATCCTTGTTTAAGTAATTATTGGTTGTGTCTGGTTATTGGTTCAGTCCTGTCATGTGATCGTGTTCCTCATGTATTTAGTGCTGTGTCTCCCGGTCCTCTGTGTACGTCCACGTTTATGTTACCCCGCTATTCCGTATGCCTCTGTGTTTTTGGTCTGTGTTTATTAATAAATTACC
>JAOUQT010044862.1:0-10987 GCA_025769995.1 Xyliphius kryptos
AAGTTACCAATGTGGGTCCTTGAGCAAGACCCTTAACCCTCATTGCTCCAGGGCTCTGTATCAACCCTGTGTTCTGAGCCCAACCAAGTTGGGATACCTGTAAGTCGCTTTGGATAAAAGTGTCATTTCTACCTGTTTTCTGTTCCATTTGCACAACAGCAAGTGAAATTGATTCACAATCAGTATTGCGTCCTACCTGAACAGGTTGATTTTATAGAAGTGTGGTTGATTTTGGAGTTACATTGTGTTGCTTATTTTGTTAACAGAGTGTGATGCCAGTCAGTGTGTTACTCCCACAATACACTGCCCACTGGGTTTCACATTACAAATAATCACTCAAGGAGTCTGCTGTCCTGTGTACACCTGCAGTGAGTACAGTCTTCATTGACATCCTCATAAATCTCAGTTGAACTATAATATAAATGCAGTCCCAAGCTGAATATATGCATCTATAATTCTTTCAGAGCCCATGAATGTGTGTGCCGACAACACAACAGGACAAATCTATCAGGTACGGTATCAAAACAGCTTCAACTCTGGATGACTGAAGTCTGTTACTAGAACCGAAGATCTGCTGCTCGAACACGCTCCATTTATGAATTTAATTCAGCTGTATGTCTTACTTCTGTTTCTTCCAGCCCGGCGCCCCCATGCCCAGCGACAACCACTGTGCAACATGCGTGTGTAGCTCTGTTACGGATCCTGAAACTGAGCTCCTTACACCACAGTGCAAACCCATTGAGTGCAATTCCACTTGTGATATGGTGAGAAAATAAAGCTAAAAACTGCCAGCATCATTCTGTAGTAGGCGCCATATATTGTTTATATCATGCACTTTGGGTCTAAGCAGTATTTCAAATAATGGCCTTCATCACGTTCTGTCAGTAGCACATAAAACCAAAATGTTTGTATTTACTGGATTCCCTGAATCTCTTAAGTACCTGAGTACCTACAAGGCTGAAACTTGTCCTTAAAAAACTGTTTCGTACTTTACTAAATTCAATGGTTTGTTCGATATCGCCATTGAATGCAAAACCCTTCTAGTGTCACATCGGGATTTCCTGAGTACCTACAAGGCTGAAACTTGACTAAATTGTTGTTTATCGTGTCCTTGGAGGACCCACTGAAGAATTCCCGTAAGAAAGCAAGCTTGTGAACACCATTGTCACAACTCACACTATATTCATTCCACATATTAATTAATTCATTAATTCATTATCTTCCGTTTATTACTTTATGAGAACATCATGGGCGCTGAGCAGGACAGGGCGCCAATCCATCGCTGTCCACATATTCATTTGAGATTGTTAATCGCTCCAAACCTCACTTATCTATAATAAACTAAAAATTCCAAAACTCATGAAACTGCACTGAATTATTACAGATTTTGAAAGTGCCCATGATCGAAATGACATCATCTAAAATGCAGACTCAAGGAATCCACAAATGAGCTCTTTCTTTGTGTGTTTTTTAAAGGGCTACACAATGCAACCTGTTCCCGGAAAGTGCTGCGGTGAGTGTGTGAGGACCAGCTGTGTGATTGTCCTTTATAACAGCACCCTGGTCATTCAGGTAGGTTTTGCACACTCCGAACTGCGAATCTAATGTGACATATTGTACATGTGCGGTCTGTGTTAATAATAATGATAATTTGCTGACATTTTGTTTAGGTTAATGAGACCTACACACCTCCCGATGATCGGTGTGTGACGTACACATGTGGAGAGCAGAATAATGAGCCCGTACCCGAGAAGTCTAACAAAATATGCCCCCCCTTCCAGCAGGACGACTGTGTACCCGTAAGTCAACAAGATCAACAAGTCCAAGGCCAGCTGTGGTTATAAGAAAAACATTAGGGATGCAACAGCAATATCCACATACTCACGACTGTATTGCTTTATATCTTACTCGCCGTAAATGTTTAACTGGAACTGCTGACTGGTTTTAATCTCATATACAGTACAGGCCAAAAGTTTGAACACACCTTCTCAGTGTGTTTTTTTTTTTTTTTTTTTTACGAATAATTTACATTGTAGATTCTCACAGAAGGCATCAGATCTATGAATGTAGACATGTGGAGTTATGTACCTAACAAAAAAGGTGAAATAACTGAAAACATGTTTTATATTCTAGTGTCTTCAAAATAGCCACCCTTTGCTCTGATTACTGCTTTGCACACTTTTGGCATACTCTCAATAAGCTTCAAGAGGTAGTCAGTCACCTGAAATTGTTTTCAGGTGTGCCTATAAGGGTTAATTAGTATAATTAATTAGAATGCCAACTTTTACACTCTCTCCAACCAAACTCAATCCAGAAGTTCCACAATCTCTCCAGCCAACTCGGTCCGTAACCTCCACAATCTCTCCAACCGACTCAGTCCATAACCATGGTTTCACAGTTGACACTCATCTTAAACTCTCTGATCAGGTCAATAAAACTGGCCATTCCTGTAGATACATTTTCTACAACGTCAGAAAGATCAGACGTTTTTTTAACTGAACAGGTTACTCAGCCTATTCTCAGCCTATACCGGCTCGACTATTGTAACGCTTTGCTTGCCGGTCTCCAAGCTTCCACAATCAGGCCTCTACAGCTGATTCAAAACCCTGCAGCCAGACTTTTGTTCAACCAGCCCAAGCGAACTCATGTCCTTCCATAGCTCCCCTCTTTCCATTGGCTTCCTGTAACTGCTGCATTCAGTACAAGGCACTGACTCTGACCTACAGAACATTCTCTGGATTTGTATAACATTGAAAGAAGTGTTGTCTCATGTGAAGCGGTGGCCATGTTAGCAAACAAAAGGGGGTGGGGCATTGTTGGGGGGATTTCTCATGGTTTGGGGACTTAGTGCTATATATACACAGTGTGTATATATACACAGTTGATTAGAATCAGTTTAGTGATTATGCAATAAAGTACTGAATTAATACTGAAGATTTCATGGTGTAGAATTTTCAATAAATGAGTTTTTAATTGTGTTTGCATACAGGGAACAGAGACGACTGACGCCGACGGCTGCTGTCTGACCTGTAAGTACAAACACACAGACAGCTCATATCATCACACGACATACTAAATAAAATCACAGCTTGGATTCATTCTTTAAGACAGATTGTCACAGAGGGACATAAAGCCGCACTGATGGATAGTGCATTAAATTAACACTACAGTGAAAGGCATTATGGTAAATGTGTCATTATTTATGTATGTAATTATTAGATTAATAATTAAATCCTGTGTGTTTTCCGGTTCAGGTACACCTAAGAGTTCGTGCAACATGAACACCAACACCACCAAGCTGATTCATAACGGCTGTGAGAGCACCATCGCTGTGGATATCACTTCCTGTACTGGAACCTGCAGCACGTCCTCTATGTAAGTACAAGAACTCAGACTGGTTGGGTTAAAATTGGTTTCTAATATCATTTTACTCATGAATAATTAAACAAGAAACCATGACAATGTGATGAATGGCCACTAGGCGGAGACAGATACTTAAAGCTGCCATGAGTAAATGAAAGTAGGAAAAATGGTCCAATGATGCTCTAATACTTGAGAATTGTGCATTTCTGGACACTCTGTGGACTGACACACTTCAGGGTTGGGGGTGAGGAGTCGCTGTCCTGGCATAAGGCAAGACTAAAACCAGGGGTGTCTAGAGCAGGGGTTCACAAACTGATCTCAGCTCAAGAGCAATATTTTCATGTGGGTCTTAAGACTTGAGCATTTTTACTCATTTTTGAGCATTTTTAAGTGTATTTACGCCTTGTACTATATTAGCTTCATTAGCGTGTCCTTTATCTCCGCAATGGAAGATTGGTGGTGGACGGTGACTTTCTGGCGATCTTAATGGCGCTCTGGTATTTTTGAATGATTTCCTCCTTCTACTCAATCGTGTTTCTGCTCTTTTTCTTTGATCAAAACTTTTTTTGATCCCATGATGGCCCTAAAGGTAAAGCATTAACTTCACCTTCACTACTCAAGGGAAACTTAACGGGGACAATGAGACGTGTCCATGTCACTTGATCACCTCGATTAAATCCAAAGCAACCGGTGAAAATGGAGACAAAAAACAAATCCGGTGATATCCGTAGTCGAGGAGAACAGAGGATCCACTGGATTTGTTTTTTACAAGCTGTCCACAACACACCAAGATTGCTAAAGCACTTTTAGCTCGCAACCCACCTAAGAAGGGGAATTCAGTGATTTCCAGCCTTCATGCTAATGACCACAACTTCCTAACATTCACTTTCCCGACATATAGCCACCTGCACATCTTCAGGAAGTGTGCAGGAGTGGTGGATGACACCTCCCATTAAAATTGAGAAACCCTGATCATGTTAAGTAAAATTTTTGCTGTGTTGGTATTGTTACGTTCCCTGATGGCTGGTTTCTTCCCGATGCAGATACTCATCAGCGGCTAACACACTGACTCACGAGTGCTCGTGCTGTCAGGAGCAGCAGACCAGTCAGAAGCAGGTGGAGCTGCAGTGCCCCGACGGATCGACCACGACCTACACCTACATCCACATAGAGTCGTGTGGCTGCCTGACAAGCAACTGCGTGAGCAGACAGCAACGACGAAGGAGACGCTGAACCTCCACTGGATCTATTCAAATGGCCATCCATCACCAAAACACTGTTTTCTGATCGGTTTCCACAATAGTTTTGTTTTCCTTCTCGTAGCTTTTCCTGCTATTCCTTTAATCTAAGATACAAATTCTAGCCAGATAAATAAAGTACTATCGTCATTCTCCTTTTATTATTTAATTATTGTTATTATTGATATTTTTAAGACTGTGAGCTTATGACTGCAGCACGTTTCCTTGTTATGCATGTAAGAAACTTTCATTCTTTTTCTGTAGTTCTGAATAAAACTAACGCAACGAAAGTCAGTCTGTTGTTTCTTTTTAAATTTTTTAATTTCAGTTTAAGTTAATTTATACAGTTTTTTTACAAAGGTGCATCAGCTTAAAGCAGCTTTACAGAGTTTTGAACCTGAGCATCCAAAGAATAAAGTGTTACGGCCTTATTTACGTAATACTTAGCGAGCCGATTTAGGGTGTCAGAGTGTCTTGGTAGCGATGAAAAAGGACATCTTGTGTGCTTCGAAAAATGCAAAAGTTATGTACCAATGTTCTTAATTATTCATCAGTGTTTTGAGCGTAATGTGCAATAAGCCAATAAGTGTTTCACCTCTCATTCCCTTTAAGAACCAGGTGGCGCTCTATTTTAGCGGTGCAGCTACATGGACCTGGAATGCGCTGGTCCATGAGGTTTTATATTTTACTGTGAATGAACAACACACAATATAATGTAGAATAGGGGTGGGCAAATGACGGCCCGTGGGCCACATGCGGCCTATTAGTCTCTTTAATCCGGCCCACCGAACTCAATATATTGTTTCTAGACCTTACTTGCTTTTCCCTGCTATGCCTGCTTTTCCCCAATGTATGACACACTTCACTGCAGTGATATTTAAGAGCGTTCACATCTATTCAGCATTCAGTGCTGTTGGACAGCTTCTGTGCTGATGATTTACCAAGATTTACCAAGTCTGACTTGTTTTCAGTTGGCGAGGCACCAGGGTTTTCCATCGCCAAGATAACAATATGTGTGAAATGTCCCTGAACATGCTTCATTTCGAGAAAGCCACACCTATTGGGTTAATATATTCACAAGTAACGTTGCTATTTAACCAACGCAGGAAGAAGGCAGGAAAACAGACTGTTGGCGAGGTGTAAGTTTGTAATGCAGAGTGTAAGATGGAGCTCTTAGCCTTAAAGATTTACACACAAACCATTTTACTACCACTGAGACTAAAGAACAAATACAAGAGTCTGATTCAATTCATTTATTTGGGATGGTTTAAATCTAAGAATAAGTGTAAAGTCCCAGAATTTATTAACATTCTTTATAATCTGATGGATTTACACAAATATAATTTTATTACAAAAATACGCCGTGTTAATAAAATTAGAGATGCAGAAATCTGTCTCTGATGTGTTAAATAAAAGCACATACAAACACAGAGCTGCACATATTAATCTGCAACAACCAAATTTCACAATGAAACAAAAACTTGGCAAGCAGATTTAAGAATTCATCAGTCTTGTGTTTTTTTGGAAACTCACTACATAAATGCTTATGTCTCGGGATTAACATCTATAGGTGAAATTGAGTAAGGCTTTTTTAAATTGTTGATTTAGCAATTATTTCATTTAAAAACTACAGGTTGTGACTTTGGGAGGTTTGCGGACCTCTATCTAAAATGTGTAACTGCAAGCAACTCTGAAAAATGAACTTTTATTTGATTTTGATTATTTAATTAATAATACCATGCCAACCATCAGTTGGAGCACTGGGCACCACCTGCCTCTGGGTAAATGTCCAAGGAGGAACCGGTGGACAGGTTCTTCTGCATTTGGGATGAAACATGCAGGGGGCTTTAAGATGAGGAGGGGATGTCCAAAATAAATGGACAAAGATGCAGTTTGAAAGGGAGAAGTATAAACACAGATGCTTTGGTTCCTCCATAGTTTTGGTTCAGGTCTTGCCAATCACTGTTGTTAATGAATGCTGTTTTAATCATTTAAATTATATTGGATCAAATGAATCCTGTCTCAGATCCTAATTGTGTCAAGACATTACAAAATCTGATAATTATTAGGAATATTTTAAGTACCACGGTATCAATAAAAAGTCACATACTGTAGCTTTAAAAAGTGTGGTTTACATACAATATGTATTTTACATATTATGGTTACATATTATATCATATAACTTGAGCAGTTCTTAAGATGGTTATTTTTAAGGTGATACTACATTGAAGTCATTCCACCTTAACAAAGATTATGCAGAAAGCTCTTAAATGATTTTCCAACATGAAATGTGTTTTCTTTATACCAAAAATACCAAAAATGAGTGACCTCTCATGGGTGAGATGCATCCATGGTCATGTGAAACTTTAAAAAAAAATCCAGTCCCCAAAAATATGCACCTTTGTGTTTAAATGCAAATAATCTAAAACCAGCCAGAAAATATCAGAACCCCTTAAATACTTAATTGTATACATATCCTATATACAGGTGTCTTTCTCCTGATTATACAAATGAAGGAATGACAGGTGTGATCACTGAAAATTCAAAATGGCTGTGCCGCTTCATGTGCTCCCTGCTCCATGTCCTCTGTCATCTGCAGCAGGGAGTTAACTGCAGCCTCCTTGTTTCCTTGATGCGTCTCCATCACGCGCAAAATCACCCCGTAGTCGATGTTAGGAAACATGTTATTTAAACTTCTCAAGTCCTGATAGCTGTAGAGGAGTTGTTGTGGGGCACGAGGGGGTAATCCCACTGACATCTGGCCCTTAGGGTATCCAGCTGATGAATCTGCAAACACATTTAACAAAGATTCACATCCAAAGAGTTTAGACCCTCACAAAGATATGAGATTCTTATTTTAAACACTCATTGCTCATTACTATTTTACGCCCTGCCAACAGTCTATGTTCCAGCCTTCCGTCTTCATCGTTTGAATAGCAACGATGCTCATGAATATATCAACCCCAATGGGCGTGGCCGGCTTGAAATAAGGTGTGTTCTTCAGGTACATATTCGGGGTATTGCTAAAACCCAGATGCATCGCTGACTGAAAATAGCCTGGACAGATGTCAAAAGTCAAGACAGTCAGCACTATCTCACAGGGGCGTGGCCAATGTCTGTGAACGCTAAATAGAACTGAAAGCTGTTAAATATCAGTGTATTTGTTCAAAAAATGCAGATACGTCGTGAACAGCAGCGGTTCTCAAAGGTGGGTCGCGGAGAACTCGTAAAAATATGAATCCAATGGAATCTCTGTTCTCGTTGATGTTGGATTTCACCGCATTCGCTGTTTGTCAATTTTTCTCCGCAAAACTTTTATCTGTGTTCGCCAGTTGCTTCGGATTTAATCAGCGTGATAACGTGACATGGACACGTCTCACTGTCCCTGTTAAGTTTCTATTGAAAAAAGTGAAGTTAATGCTTTAACTTTAGCGCCATCATGGGATCAAAAAAAGTTTGCAGCTCCAGCAGCGCAACCAAAAAAAGGATGAGGGAAATCATTGAAAAATACCAGAGCGCCATTAAGATCGCTGATCTTATTGGAAAGTCGCTGTTTTCCGTAAATTCGATTGTGGAGAAAAAGGAGGCGCTAAAGAAGCTAACGTGGTGAAAGGCGTAATGAGATTGCAAACCAGAGACTGAAGATTTGGACAAGTTCGTATTAATTTGGATCAAACTATTTAATGGTGAGAAATTTGAATGCTGTGTTGTTAAACGTTCATTTACTATTTACATTACATTTACATTCCATTATATTTTTTCATATAAGTATATCAGATAGTGTATATATCATTTTTTTGTTGTGGAGTCAGTATTAAACTCTACATTTATTCTCTATAAAATGTGTGTTATAGATGTTGGAGTCTCTCTAGTAAATGAACTGGATGTACAGTGATTTAAATGGAAAGAACTAATTTTAAATAAATTGGTTTAGTTTGTATTCTGTAAAAGTGGGTAGTGACATAATGACCATTAGAACATGTGGGTCCCAAGCCAAGACACGTTGAGATTCTGGTCATGGAAACACGGAGAACCTCATGGAGCCGAGTCCAGGCAACACTACAATAGCAATCCACCAAAGTCAGAGCGCCACCTGGCTCTTCAAGGAAACGTTGATTCAAGTAACACGTTGATTGGTTCATTGTATGAATCATTAAGAGTTAGTACAGGACTTCGCATTTTTCTCATGAATGTATTAGCAAAGATTGTATTTGTTGCTATTGCATGGGCAGTGGAGGTTGTAGCAGGATGGCATTCAAGTCTCAAAACGACAAAGTTAAATAATTTTCCATACTGTGTTTTGCTAGTATGCCTCCTGAGATGTTAAAAAAAGCTCAGTGTTCAATGGCTATATTAAAATTATACATTTTATGTCAAGTCAAAAATATATTCCGTCTATTTATTTTATGCAAAGTGCTTAAAGCAGTGCCTGTGAAAGGGAAGCAGGGATAGGAGACAAAGTCTGTCTCTCTCTCTCTCCCTTCTGCCTCCCACCTCTTTTCACTGCACAAAAAGAAGATAATTACACATGGTAATGAATGGCAGGTGTTACCATTTACCTGATCTGTTTTGCGTTGACAGGCTCTGCCCAAGCCAGCCCTCATGCCACAAAGACCTAAACCTTGCTTGGTATTTCCTTTTGTTTGGCAGCCTAAGATTTTCTTCTGATTAAAGAGGGACTTTAACGATTAATGAAACGAGACATTACTGCAAAGAACTTTAAATATCGCAATGGGATTTTAATTATTTATTCATAATATTCAGCTTAATCCTCTGCTAGCATCGCTGGGGTTACATCTAGGCCCATCTAGGGGAGAATGTTTCTGGTGCTGATACACCCAGAACAGGGTGCTGATCTATCACTGGCCACACACATACACACAATATAGGTTAGGGATGGGCAAACTTTTGACTCACGGGTCACAATGGGATCTACAATTTGACGGAGAGGCGGGGCCAGTTGGCTGCTTCGCGGTAAAGTGACGACTGATATTGTATTCTTTGAACACCACAACTGGTTCTTATCATATCAGACTTCCGTGAAAATTATATTGGTGTTCACTTCTAATTAAATGCACAGCCCATTTTTCTTTTCTTTGGTCCACTCTTATTTACAAAAGGGCTCAAAAGCCAGGAATGCAAGGTCTAATAATCAAATATTTTGAGAATAAAGTTTGGACACATTTGGCAGGCCGGATTAAAAATACTAATGGGCCTCATCTGGCCCGCGAGCCGTGGTTTGCCCACCCCTGCCATAAGGGCGGGAGGAACCCACGTGGAAACAAGGAAAACATAAGGACAGTTGAGTCCCACACTGAGCCTCAGTCCTCACAATGTTGATTCACCAACAAATAGCAATAAGTAGGTTTGCAACACTGTTAGATTAGAACATAAAATACTTCACCAGTGGAGCACATTAGCTATTGGAGAAATGCAGGCATAGCAGGGTAAAAGAATGCAAGTAAGGTCCAAGACAATATTTTGGAAATAAAGTCCAGAGAAGTTTGGTGTGCCGTATTAAAAAGCCCAACAGGCTGCATAGTTTGCCCACCCTGATATAGGGGAAATTAAGAGCAGCCAATTTACTATGTTATGTGACTGTGGGAGAACACCAAAGAACCCGGAGGAATTCTCTGTGGACATGGGGGCCACATGAAAACTCCACCCAGATCGGGATTTGAACCTGAGTCTCCAGCAGTGTGAGGTGAACATGCTAAGTCACTATGCCGCCGGATTTCAATCAGGTTATCAATTTTGGGGAAAAATGGACAGTTGAGTCCTCTACTGAGCCACGGTCCTCACAAGGTTGCTACAAATACCAGTTTAATAACAGTTTTTAGGTTTAGAACACCTTTGTAAAATGTTCTATATTAGAGAAAATAAGGTACAAGAGGTTGTGCATTATTGTAAATAAGTAATAAGTAAATAGGTGTTATTAGGCACACGTAGTTTCCTGTGATTTATTCACAATAACACACAACCTCGAGCGCCTTATTGCTTTTATAAAACACTTACAAACACACTATGATAAAAAACAAGATTTGATTCTCAAATGTGCTTATTGAAAACAAAATAGTTAATAATCTTCTGACGTGATCTAGTCCGTTATTTTAGAGTAAACGCTGCTCGCTAAGTAAAGGTTTCGCTTTTTCTAACAATCAACTACTGATATCTAGTGGCCAAATTACAGAATGCCGTTTATAAAAACAAAGAGAATTAATGTATTGTAAATCACGCATTGATCAATAATGTCATGGCTGGACAAATGGCTCAGCCAATCAGATTTTTGTTTAAACTTAATAGTTAATGAAGGGAGTGGTAGCTCAGTGGTTAGGGTGTTGGACTATCAATCAGAAGGTTGGGGGTTCAAATCTCAGGTCCACTGA
>JAOUQT010044871.1:0-10987 GCA_025769995.1 Xyliphius kryptos
CCTCCTAAGACCCGAACTCTTGGCATAGCATGCGTTTTTGTCCACGCATGTGGACGCCAGGTCCTAGGAGGTTAATTAAAAAATCTGGGTTTCCCTGACACATAAAAAAAAATATTCATGTAACAAACTTAATTATGAATATTTCTGTAGAGCCACTGAGATTTATTCTTCTAAATCAAATGAGTAAAACTTGACCTTTTTGACCTTGCAGATGATTCTTTGCAATTTTTTTTTAAGAGATGTACAAATCAGTGCTAAAAACTGACAACATACAGAGAAGGAACAAAAGCTACTTTACTTACTAAATTAAACTGAAACATAAATATGCGCGAATCCGTGATCTTAAAATCAAAACATGAAAATATATATACTATTTAAGAATTCTTGTAGTTAAATATAGTCAAATAATGTACTTTACCTAAAAATATCAACTTGTGCAAAACTTTAAATGAGTGTTTCATTGAAAGCAGATGCACAAAGTTGCATCTATAATTACATGCTTACATATTAAAAATACTTGTAGAACTGCGTGACCACAATTCAGATGTCTAAACTGAAATTATTTTTATATGTATATCATAATCTATTTATCATTGCAACAGAAATGACAAGGGGGAAATGAGCAATTTTAGTTTAAGTTATAATTAATTATAATTTATAGTTATAATTTAATAAAGTAAACAGAAACCTATAGGTTTAACACCACCAACTAAATACAATAATAAAAAAAATACAAAATGGAAAAAAAAAACTACTTTTGAAAATGCATTATTAGGCAATCAGGCAATTTTCCCCCCGAAGTGTAATGAGTTGAAGGAAAACAATTAAAAATGCAAAAACGACACTCTGACGCATGTGAGATTGGTTTAACAAAAATAAACTTTTTATTTAACCCAGACGCAAAAGAGATGCTTAAAATGTTTGTTTCCTTTCAGCCAGAGAGGCGGCAGTGTGTTTGCTGTTACACAGTCAAAACCAGGTAAAGGTCCATTTTTTTTTTTACTCCTAATTTTACAGTTCATTTGACAGTAAGCTTTATATCCCCCAAACTTTATTGTGTAAATCTCAATAATAATGCATTACTTTAGTTTCCTGAGACAGTGAAATGTGTTGAATGTTTGTGTTCAAAGTCTGCTCATTGTTTTAAGTGAGTATACACTTTTGATGCAGAAAACGTTTCAAATTCACTTCAATTTAAGTACACTTTACGATTATTTGGCTTACGACCATCTCCAGTTGTACCAAGGGCTGCAGTGATGGCAACATCAGATTTATACACATGGTTCTTGATTAAACAGTCGGGCATTTATATATTTTTACTTGTACATCTAACCTAGTTGTTTGGAACATTGCTCATGTGAGATCTCTGACAGCGAGTTGTGTCGTTCTCTCATTTGTAAATCGCTTTAAATAAAATCATTTGCTAAATGTAAAAATAAATGTACAACAAAGCAGCTCTATGTGGTTCATATTAAGTAGGTGTCATTTAGGCTTATAGTTTCCAGCACACTAAGCTGTTAGCTTCAACTTTCCTTTACTTGTTAGCTGCATCTTCCATGGAGCCATTGTGCAGTGAGTCATCACCTGTTTGGCTATGTTTGTGTAAATGTTATTTATTTTTATCTTCTACTACCATTTTGGTCACCCACTCAGTCTGTCTGCATCATTGACCTTTATGAAGCCACATCAGTAAATACGATGCTACAGCAGGTTTATACGCGCTCATATAAAAACAACTTCTTTTCTGTTTCTAGCAAATGTTTTTTGCTAGAAATTAATTCATTCATTTGATTTACAGTCACCAGAACTAACAAGATCGAATCAAAGTTGTCTCACGCCGAAGGGTAATAAAATCCTTTACCTTATACAGCTGCTTAACTTTACTTTCTTATTTACTACTGTTTTGCTGTTCTGCTTTTTTAAGCTTTTTTTTTTTTATTTAACTGATTTTTCAAGATTATCCAGCCAATATTCACCCAAGTGAACTTTACAATCTTATTTACAGGGATCATGCATCAAACAACCAATCAGACGGTATGTTTTTTTGAGAATTGTTGTTGAGAAATGTCATTTTTGTCCAGTATTGATGAATCAATAATATTGATATCGACAGCAATCATCACTGGTAATATATATGTCACCCCAGGAGGACAGGACCAATCAGCGTGTTACCTGAATGTTAACAAAAGTATGTTTTGGTTTACCAATTTATTTATTAAATCCACTTAATTTAATACAACAGACTTTTAACTTAAGTGCTTTTGTTCTACAGCTGTTCGTAACTCTTTGGATCCAACATATGTGTAAGTATCCTGTTTCATGAGCGATTGGGCTCACATGGTGAAATGACGGGTGCTTTGTATAAACTTGCTTATTCAAAAAGTCCACTTGTTTGCCAGTTAAGCAGCACTTACTAAATCAAAACTAGTACCTACAGTTTGGTAAACGATTTCAGATTGAATAAAACCACTCAAAAACCTTTTTTCAACTGTACAGTATGGTGAAGGCACTGATTTCATTGTAATTGCTGATTAGATCTGCAGAGAACATCAGGGGTGCGAATTTTCACAAAAGATGAAAGATTTATTAACATGAGCAAATAAACCTTTCAGTCAGTATTATTTTTTAATTTTGGTTTGTTTTTTTAAATTATTTATATCTCCAATAAAATCAGCAACTGTATTTAACAGTTTTGAACCTCACAAGTGTTTTACCTTTTTTAAATGAAACAAATACTAATGAAACAGTTTTTTTTATGCCTTTGCTTCCAGACAAAGCACTACATCAATAAATAAATTAGAAAAACAGTGGCTGCGAAAACCACTCGCAGCCTAAAACCTTGCAGGCGCCACCCTTGTTGGGTGAACCATGAGTGTTAATGAGTCATAGCATTACATTCTGACTGTCACCTCACACTTAGGCCCTGGATTAGTTACTTGAGCAGATGACCAAGGTTTTATCTCTGTGTAGTTTGCATGTTCTTCCCATATTTTTCCACTGAACGCACTGGTTTTCCTCAATAGTCCAACATGCTTGTCGATAAAATGAAGGAACTTTTGCTAGTAGGTGTGAATACATGTGCAGATGTGTTTCCGTGTGTCTTGGCAACCTGCCCAGGGTGTTTTCTTGGCTTTTATCAAATGAGCGCTGGGGTAGACGCCACCACTTCCTGCAACCATAATTTGATTAAGCAGCTTAAAGAACGACTGAATGAATTTGGACTCATAAGCAGTCCCAGTGCTGCTTCGAAAGCCTTTAGTCTATCCTTAGAAGCTTGATTTTAGCGGGGGAGCGATACAAAACATTTACATCTCACTGAGACTTCATCTATAAGAAGCTTTTCAGCAACATTTTAAATACACTTTTCAACCAAGTGATTTGTATTTTCTATAACGAGAAACAAAATCTGTAGCTTGTGTTGTGTGTGATTTGCAGAATAAACAGCATTAAGCAGATAGAAATGTGTCTTTCATTGTAAAGCCCCATATGATTGAACTAATGTGATGAAATTGGTTAAGATTAAGCGACTGAACTTTAGAGACAGAGGGTGGCGGTTAAGGTCCCAGTAGTACCAAACTGCCACCGTAGAATGTGTGAGCTATTCAAGCAAGTTCATAACCCGAGTTGCTTGGACAGTTTAATGTAATGACCTCTGTAAGTCTCTTTTCGCATAAGTGTTATAGTTAACCAACATAAATGTGAATGTAACTCATTAAAGAAGTGTGAAAATTCTTGAACTTGCTTTTCTTTTAGAGATCCGATTTCAACGCCTCCATATGGTAACAGTTACATGGATAATGATAATTCAGGTAAACAGTTTCTCTGTTATTTGTGCTCCACTTTTTTTGCATGCACTTTGTCTCTGGTGTATTTAAATGAGAGGGGAAGGAAGCATTCAGCCCCTGTTCTGCCAAGTAAAATGTCAAGAGAAACCGCGGCAGAACCTGCACACCACAGCAGAACAACGTGAACGTTATCTGTGGCAATTAACACACTGAAGCACTCTGAACATTTATATCATATTACAGTAAACAAGATAAACCATGGTACTTTGATTAAGCGAAATGATGGTGTCTCTGTCTCACAGATGTGGATGACTATGTGAATGTTTTCCCCACGCAAGACATAAAGCATGATTCAGGTCAGTACTATAAAATTATTACATTCCTCCAAGCAACCACAAAAAAGGCCCAAAGGCATGCACTTTCTAGAAAATGCCTGCATGCAGAGATTTCAGCTACTAGAAAACAAAAAGAGAAAAGGATTTACGACTTAAATAGTATTTTATACAGGGACTGGTTAAGATAGGGCACTAATATCCAAATAGATGAAATGACGATATGTAATGATAAAAAAAAAAAAAACAATTAAAGACAAAACAACTTTTTGTAATAAATTTATAAAATGAAATTTTGCAACGATTTACACAAAGTGTCATTTGCAAATACATTTCCCCTGGAAGTGTGTGTGTGTGGGTGTGTATGTGTGCTGTTCAGTTATGAAAGTGTTAATAAATAAAGTTTAGCGGAGTTATGTTTTGTTGTGAAAGCACTGGGATAGGGTTTGTCACCTCATTGACCCTGGTTAAAAATTACAAAATCGAAGAATGAGTATACTTCTCAAAAAAGTTTTCTTTAAAGCTGTTGGTTAACATTTTTTTTACTGTCAAAATATTTGTACTTCATAAAAAATTATGGATATTGTTTTATGTGAATACTGACCTTTGGAACTGTTTTTTTCCTATATTATCTGCTAATTAAAGAATTTTATTGTTACTAATTCTAATAAACGATCAGACACGGAACCGAATGGTTTAACACTCATCTGGTATTTTCATAACTTTAAATAATGCTATTTATTGTGATGGCACAGAGGCATAGCGATAAGCACGTTTGCCTCTCAGCACTGGGGATTCCAGGTTTGAATCCCGATTTGGGTGGAGTTTCCATGTTCTTCACGTATCCGTGTAGGTTGCCTCCAGGTTATTTGGTTTCCACCCAGTCAAAAATCATGGTTTTAATGTGACTTGGCAGCCCTAAATTGTCCACAAAGTCTGAGCGTCCCAGGCCCAGTAGAGAGTGAGGGGTGTAGAAGGAAGGGCAGCCGGTGTCCAGTCTAATATGCGAATTGATCACTGTGGTGACCCCTGAATAATAAAGGTTTAAACGCTGAAACAAGAAATAATGATATTATATACACTTCCCCTTTCTACAGCTTATCTTCCTCTTCTGAACTGAAAATATATATTTGGTTTGAAAGCTTATGTTTTGATTACAATTCACCCCAAACTACTGCTTTCTAATGATTCTACATCATGAAAAACACAGCAGAAATAAAATTCTGCAGTTAAGGGCAGAGACACTGACACTGACACAAGTAACTAGTATGCAGATTTGTTTTTGGTATACAAAATCATATTTGTAGATGAATTTCTATGAGTTCATAAATTTGTAACATTTCTGTAAAATCAACCTGTTTTTGAATGACAGACACTTCCGAATACGAAAACATACAGTTCTTGCAAGAACACGTAGACGATGACGGTAAGTCATGTGGCTTCACTGTGTTTGATGGGTTATGAGTTACTGTTAAATAAAGTGCTAATTAGTTATTTCATCTTTTTTCCAGATGAGCCTGATTATGTTAATACTGAAACAGAAGGAGCAAATACGAGATGAACACATCAAAGTCAAGGTTTCTTTCCTTTGCTTTACTTTGGATTCATTAATGGTGGCATCGTAGTGCAGTGTTACATTCCAGCCTTAAAGATCCTGAGTTAAAATCCCAGGATGGAGAGAAAATGCTTTCTGTGTAAGGTTTGAATGTTCTCTCCATGTCTGTGGATAAGCATGAGTTTCCTCCTACACTCCAAAAACACAATGAACTGGTGATAAATTGTGTAAGAGTGTGGAATTTAGTTCCGAACAACCCTGATCTTGACAAACAGTTAACATGAATAAAAATGTCTGGTTTCACTAATAAAAAGAACATGCAACCGAATATTTTAGGCAAATAAAAAAAATAAAAATATGGACAGCTCTTTTACAATGTCCAAAATGTTTTCTAAGCCTAAAGCTCTAATTGACTGTGTGCACTTCTTAATCAGGGAGACGTTTTATGATTAGATTTCACTGTTAAAATTCCAGTAAAAACAGACTCTCATTAAAAGAAATATCAACAATGTACAGAAAAAAATATACAAAAGTCTCCATGTATGCAAGATGCAGCACTACACTGAAAAAAATCTTTTTGTATTAAACGTTTAACATCAGTCTGAGATCTTTTATAGTAACAAGTGCTCAATTGCTGCTATAAACGTACAGTTTAACCATTTATGTACTTTTATAGTAAAAGCAGTTTTTGTTTTTATGTCGTTTATTCAAATTGAACTGAATAAACAGTTATATCACAGGCCATCAGCAACCTCTTGTGGACAAATAAGCGTTAGTTACATAGACCCAAGTCCATAAGCTTTTTCTTATTCATTTTTTAAATCAAAGGTTTAAGAACCAACACACGATTGTATGTTATGTATATAAATAGATAGAACAGGCCATAAGTCCAATTGTGAAATAATATTGGCCTCGTTTTATGTCATTACTGACATCTAGTGGACAACCTTGGAGCTACACCAGAAATTTTTTTTATAGCTAAACCATGTTACTAAAGTTTTTTGAATTTTCTCATATAATGTTTAGTCTAGTGGAAAAAACATTTCACCATCATGAAAAATGAGTTTCCCAAATGACAACGGATTTATTTCATTATTTACAGATGAAGCATTAGCACAAAACTTTAACTTGAATGTGCACTGTTTCCATACAGCAACTGAGCTTCAGCTGGCCTGCGGTGCTGTGGTTTTACTGCAGAGACGCCCTAACAGTCCGGCCAGCTGCAAGAGGGAGTTCACGCCTTCCACGATCTTCATGTGTGTGTAGCCTATCTCCTGCAAGGAACACAGACCACGTTATCAAGCTAGTAACAGCCCACAGTGGCCTCCTCTTCAGCATACATAGAGTTTAAGTTCTTAATCTCTTATTATTTATAAAATAATATAAGGAGATGTTTTTAGTATGTATTATAAATCTGTACAACTGTGGTAAATTAAAATGTGTGTGTTAAACTGAGTGATCAGCAGTTTTTATTTATACTAAATACGGTCAAGATCTAAATGACGCATCATGATTACAGTTACACCACATGCAATAAAAAAATTATTCTCTTCACCTTGATGAACTCCAATTTTAAGTATTCTGCCATTTGAAACGTCTTGCACACCCTGAAGATGTTTCCGATTATATCCTCTGGAGAGTAGCCGAGCGACCAAAGATGTGAAATGATCTAATGAAAGAGAGAGGTCACACACTGGTCACACTTCGGACCTTTTTTTTTAAATTATTTTGATCTCAGCCAGCATTAGATGTGCGTACCTTGTAAGCCTCGTCAATGTTGCCGTTGACACAGTGTTCCAGCATGTTTTTCACAAGCAGTGGATGAGGTTCATCACAAACCTGAACATAAACAAATGCACATCTGATTTTTGCTCTTTTAAAGTGGAAAGAATAAACAAGTCCCAAAACTAAACTTAAAGCTCATAAACAAGACCAACCTTAAAGACGTTTTCACTGTTGATAAAACTGAATCCAGAATGAGTCGACTGCAAGTTGTTCAACGCCTAAAGACACAAAAACTTTCTAATATACATCACAAACGCTTTATTAGCATGACAAATAATTTGTTACATACATAAATATAAAACACCATTTATGGTATAGCAGCATAATGTATAGCAGTTGCTGCAGAGGTAGAGTGGATGGGGAAGATGTGAAGCTTATGCTGTAAGGCAGGTGTGTTCACACTTTTCTGGCCTGAGCTCTAATTTTTTTCAGTGGACATGCCGCTGAGAAAAAAAACAACGTATTCTGGTGATTTGCACTGAATGCTGTCAGCCAGGCAGGCGGAGCCTGAACAGTAGTTGCTGATGCCAATTCTCAGGCAGGCTTCCAAATGACCATCAGTGAGGGTCTAACCATATGTGGACTTATTTTCAGGTGGGAAAAGGCTGATTTACATAAGTGGGTTGATAAAAAAAAATGTGCCACATGTTATGTTAGTAAGAAAATGTGCCACATACACTTCTTTAAATTGATGTACAAGTATCTGTTGGTGTTCAACAAATATTAATATGCAACATAAAAACTTTACAATACACTTATTATAACTAAATGTAAACATAACTTACAAACGGTATTTAGAAGTAACAGCAGCAGAAACCAACAACCGGCTGGAACTATAAGCTAACAGCATGGTATAGAATATCCAACTCTGTTCTGAATACACTGTGAATGCTGACCTGATTAAGTCATGTGACAAAATCAACCAATAGAAACTTTACTGTCAGTTTTATTACAAAAAATGATGAATAAATACAAATCACCAACAGGGGGAAGTATATTCTCTATAGAATATTACATGTGAAGTGTTACACTGCGATCTACCAATGTGTGATGAACGTATTGGGCACGCCTGCTGTAATGCATGCTACGGCAAAGACGACCTCTCACTAAATGTGTCTGATCCTGCAGCACAGCTTTGCTTTCTTAAAATTTTAATGAAGACAGAATTGAAGAACGCTATCTTGACAAATAAGCATATCAGTGAGTGATTGATTGAAACGTATTTGTAAACATGCTCGCCACCTAGGCGCAGAACAGCTAATAGCTAGTTATATAATAATATAATTAGAGGATGTGAACCAGGACTGTATTTCAGGCTAATTTAGTTAAGCTTTGATATACAACATATTAAAAGGTATTTCTAAAAAGAAACATATGGTGTAAAGAACCTGTGGAGAACTGACCTGTCTCATATCCCCTTGAGCTGTGAAGATAATGGCTTCTAGTCCATCATTGGTGGTGTGCAGGTTCTCCTTCTCCACTACTTCCATTAGACGCAACATGATCTGGTCATCCCTCAGCTTGCTGTAGCGCAGCACCGCACAGCGCGACTGAATCGGTTCTATAAAAAATAAAAACTTAAGCTTAATTCTATACACCAAAACATCAGACATACTGGGTTTATACATGTTCAGCATCTGGGCAGGGCAGCATCTGGGCAGGGCAGCATCTTACCTGTTTGTGTGAGTATTAAGATGTTCAACACACAGAACTTAATTTAGTGAGGCATAATAAGATCAGTAGTCAATACGACCCAACCCCCCATCCCCAAACTGCTCATTTGGACCGCAAGAGCCTCTCAGTTTCCATCAAAGGGGAGAAAAGCACAACAACTTTTTGTTCCAGTTACAAAAAAGTGATACATTAATCTAATTTACATTCAGCTTTTGTTGAACACTACAATTATAGTATTTATATATAGTAAAAGTATTTATAATAAAGTATACACACACACAAAATTATTTAAACTTTAGTTTAAGCTTATGTTTGATTGTAAAAAAATACTTTATAAAAATCAAAATAAAATACACTTGCCTATGATTTTGTCTGAAGCATTGCAGGCCAAAGCAAATCGCGTAGTTTTAGAGTAGATCTCCATAGTTCTCCTTAAAGCCTGCTGAGCTCCATCTGTCATGCTAATAAGAAAATAATGACCATATAGAAGCAACAAAAACAGGGATTTTGATGAAAAAGATTTTTTTTAAATACATGATGCGTTTGAGATAACTTGGTCACATATTTAATGCTGTCTTTGTGTTTTCACCAGCCCCCCAATAGACAAAAAAGAAAAGGAACTTGAATCAATTTATTAAACACAATAATGTCAAAAGTTTTTAGTCTTTGGAATATTTTTGATATAAAATGCATTCATTTTATTTACTTATTTATCTGAGGGGTGCGGTAGCTTAGTGGTTGTGGGTTCAAATCCCAGGTCCACTGAAGTAAACAATGTGGGTCCTTGAGCAAGACCCTTAAACCTCATTGCTCCAGGGTGCTGCATCAACCCTGTGTTCTGACCCCAATTATTAAGTGACAAACTTGTAAGTCACTTTGGATAAAAGCGTCCGCTAAATGAACAAATGTATGTAATGTAAATTAATTAGTGTTAATGCAGTTTGATGGCAGTTTCTATTTTTTATTTCAGTCTTTTTATTTACTGTATCTTATGCTTTAGCTAATTTTATATTTTCATTTTTTTATAATTGCAAGGCAAGTTAGGAGTGTTCTTGTGTAAAGATTTCTTTCGTAGTGAAAAGTGCATTAAAACTGATCAGACTGGCTGTGCTTAAAATATAAATTGTGTAGTATATATACACTGGTCAAAAAAATAAAGGGAACACTTAAAACACAATTTAACAAGTCCACCACCCTTCTGTGAAATCAACCTGTGCAGCTATAAAGCAACACTGATTGTGAATCAATTTCACTTGCTGTTGTGCAAATGGAACAGACAACTGGTAGAAATGAAAGGCACTTAGCAAGACAACCTCTATAAAGGGAGTGCTTCTGCAGGTGGTGACCACACACCTTTTCTCTGTTCTCAGCCTTTCCGACTGATGTTTTGGTCACTTTTACATTCTGTCAGTTCTAAATCAGAGGTAGCATGAGGCGGTGTCTACCACTCACAGACGTTGCTCAGGTAGTGCAACTTATTCACGATGGCACATCAAGGCAAGCTGTGGCAAGAAGGTTTGTCTAACCAGGAGCATGCCCAGGCGTTGCAGGGAGGTCATACAGGGATGTGGAGGCATTGAGGAATTTTCACTGAAGTTGGATCAGCCAGTCATTTGACTTTCCATTTAGATTTTAAGTATGATCCCAAATCCAGACCTCCATGGGATAGTAATTTTATTTAACATTTTTATGTTACTTTGTTTTCAACACATTCCACTATCTACTAAATAAAAGATTTTCAACAAAAAAAAAATAAATAAATATATATATATATATATATATATATATACACTGGAGATCAAAATTAGAAAACAATTCAAGAACACTTGATTTTTTCAGAAATAATGCACTCTTCA